>JABYQU010000081.1:0-95705 GCA_022264855.1 Lenzites betulinus | reverse complement strand
CTAACCCTAACCTAACCCTAACCCTAACCCTAACCCTAACCCTAACCCTAACCCTAACCCTAACCCTAACCCTAACCCTAACCCTAACCCTAACCCTAACCCTAACCCTAACCCTAACCCTAACCCTAACCCTAACCCTAACCCTAACCCTAACGCACCGGCGGCGGCGCCTCCTTCGCCGCCTCCTCCTCCTCCTCCTCGTCCTCCACAGCCCCTCTCTTCTTTGACGCAGAGCCCCAACGCCCCTTCGACGTGCTCCTCCCCGCCGACCGCGATCGTGACGACTCCTCCTCCGTCACGCCCCCTGCATGTTCACAACCCGTCAGTGTCTCGTCGTCCAACGCCCGCAATCCTACTTACCTGGCGTCGTCGGCGGGTCCGTCACCATCTCCCTCGACCTCCCCTTCCCCCTCCCCTTCCCCGGCGACTTCGTCCCAGCACGCGACGTCGATCGCCCGTGCGTGTGCTTCACCTCGGGCTCTGCAAACAATAGTAAGTCCTCCCCATTCGCTTCCCCTCCACTCCTCACTCACCATCTTCCTCCTCCTCTCCCTCGTCCTTGTCTTCATCCGCAACAGCGTCCTTATCGTCCTCCTCCTCCGCACTCGAACGGAACAGATCCTCCTCATCCTCCGTCGACACCTCCTCCTCCTCCACACGCAGCTTCGTCTTCCTCCCCCGCGTCCTCGATCCTACCTCCTGCATCGCAAATCCGTCAGTCACTACCCCCTAGCCCTCTACCCCGTTCAATCACTCACCTTTGCTTTCCCCTTCCCCCCCCTCGCTCCCTTCTCCGGTGGCTTGCTCTTCGACGCGGTCCCTTTGGCCATAGCTAAGTTTCTTTTGCTTGCAGCAGTGATGGGTGGGTGTCGATAAGCAGGTGGTGGGAAGGAAGAGAAAACAACCGACACGTCCCCACATCTCTACTATCGCCCGCCCGCAATCACGAGGCTCCCACTTCATCTCACACTCTTCATTTCCGCCCCTTCCACCTGTCATCCAGCAAACCTTATTTCGTGGTAATATATTTCCTATTCTGGTTGTTTGCCCTTCAATTATTTATCTGGCCGCATCCCCTATATTCGCTCGCACAGTGGAATAATCTAAATGTACGCGGGAAAACACTCATTATTTCTTCCACACCCTGTCTCGCTGGCGGACTTCCGCCAGCGAGACTGCTCGTTTTGTCTTTCAGGCTGTCTCGCTGGCGGACGTCCGCCAGCGAGACAGCTCTCCGTACCATATCTGCCCGTCTCGCTGGCGGATGTCCGCCATCGAGACAGCTCGACACTCAGAAACACCTGTCTCGTTGGCGGAAGTCCGCCAGCGAGACGGGCAGATGTAGGCTGTGGCCCAGTCTCACTGACGGTCGTCCGCCAGCGAGACTCCTGTTTTTGTGTTTGGGCCTGTCTCGCTGGCGGACGTCCGCCAGCGAGACGGCTCTTTTCGCTCCCAGGTCAGTCTCGCTGGCGCACATCCGCCAGCGAGACTGGTGTGATCAAGATAATGCGCACTTGGACATTTGTCTTCCTCACATAGTACCTTGTAATTTGTCCTGATCCATCCCCTGTCCACCCACAACCACAGTTATGCCTAACATCACCCAGATATCCCATTTTTACATTGTACGTTTTACCCCCCTTCCCGCCATTCCTATCCGTTTCCACACTTAACCCTCACCCACATTACAAAAAGACAGTATTAATGTATCGTAGGATTCAATCCACACCCGCCCTTGGAATGCTGTAGGAAGTGTAAATGGAACGCAAGAGTAGGTATGCAGCTGGTGTTCAGCAATCTTTGCGCCGCCTTTGCGCTGTCTGCATCGATCGCTCTGCCCTCACCACTTCAATGTCGTGGGACGGAGCGTTGGCGCATGCACTGAATGATCGTCTACCTCTGCAGCACCCGCTGGAGGAGGAGTGGCGGCTAGCGCTGTACTCGGGTCCACACGTCCCAAATCTATACTTGGGACAACTTACAGTTCGATCTGCCACCTTAACTTGGCCATGGGAAAGGGAGGCGGTCACTCATCGGACGGTGTCGCTATCGCCAGCGGTCTCTCGTCGACGGCATCGCACCGACACCCTTGTCCGCCTACCTGCTTGCCAGAATGGCCCTCTCCCGCGACGCTGTGCTGAGCATGCAGGCCTCCTTTCTCTCTCTGTCCAAATTCAGCGACGAATTTGTCAAGTGCACCAACCCGCACCTCACGGGCTGGTTCCAGGAGATGCAGCGCATTCTGGTGCGTTAATTTTCACGCACACTCACATAAAGCACAACTAACATGTTTCTTAGAACTTGGTCGGGTACACACCCAATTCCGACGTCGTTTTCGAACGGTTCTTTCGCCGCCACCTCGAGTTCAACGACGACCGAGCAATGGCCAGCCGCTTTATGGAGGAATACGTCCGCCTCACCTGGCCGAACGGAAAGAAGCTCTATGCGGACGCCCTCGAAGAGGCAAACCGCAAGCACGACGAGGCGGTGATGCGGGCGACCGAGGCGCGTGAGCTCTTCCAGAGGGAGTTCACGCCGGACAGCCAAGCCCGGCTCGTGCAGGCCGATCGTCGTGTGGTGCTCGCAAAGGACGAAGCCGTCGTCGCCGGCCTCAACTTCAGGGACTTCACCGCGCAATGTGAGTATACACGATCCCGCAGCTTCACCCGATATTGACACTGTCCCTGTCCGCCAGTCGATCGTCACATCGCCGCCGGCTCTTACCGCGAGTGGGGGACTCGCCGCGCCATCCCTGCGATGAGCCAGTGGAAGGCGGGCACTGGCGCAATCGCCTTTCTTCACGCTAACTTCGCGGTAAGCTCCTGTTCTTCATGTACGCGCTCACCATGCTGAGCTCCACAGTGTACGGTGTGCACAAACACGTCCACCATGTCAGCGCGCTGTGTCCTCGACGCAGGACGAGGCCGCTGCTCGGAGTGCGGTGCAGCGCACAGGGGCTGCGACTGGCACGGAATTACGCTGTCGGGTCAGGTCTTCGGTAAGTGTACACTCCTCCGCTCTTGTTCTCTGCTTACACCACTTCAAGACTCCTCCGGCCGCACCGCCGCATGGTACAACGGCCTCGGCTTCACGGTACCCCAACACCAGTACTCGCAACGGCGCCTCCAGGACATCTTCCGCGCCATCGCGGACGCCACGAAGACGCTGGTGAGCCACCCTTTCATGCTCAACACCGTCCACCTCCACACCCAGAACGGCGGCATCAAAGGCGAGGCAACGACATGGTCCGCAGAGGCCATCGCCGCCGTGAAGGCGCTCGGGTACGAAGCGCATCAAGAGCTCCTCGCGCTGCCCACCATCGTCCTCCCCCACAACCACATGTTCGGTCCGGTTACTGGCCCCCCCCTTCCACCAGCGGAGTTGCTGACGAGCCCCACGCCGCAGCGCTCGACTGGCTCCATCGAGCCATTTGAGCCGACGGGCCTCCTCGGCCTTGGATCCACAGCATCCCCGCCCGCCGTCGGCCCGTCCTCCTCTACCCGCACCGCTGCTCTCTCCGGGAGCGTCGCGGCCACCTCCCCTGCCACCCGCTCTGCCGCCGCCCCTGCTGCCCGTTCCGCCGCCGCCGCCGCCGCCCCCGTCGCCGCCGCCGCCTCCACCTCCACTGACGTCGCCCCCGCCCCCGCTGCCATCACTTCGCCGTCCAGAGCGGCGTTGGAGAGCCGCCGCAAGGAGCTGCTCCTGCGGCTCCATGGACTGAAAGACGAACTACAAACGACATCCGCTCGTATCACGGCAGCGTTGCTCGGATACGAGCCCGTCCCAGCCCTCATCGCCGCCCAGGAGGCCACCTTCCGTCGTGTCGCCGACACTGAGAAGGAGATCGATGAGATCCATCGCACTATTGCCATCAGACGTGCTGCTGCCGTCGGTGGCCCTGCCCAACCACGCGCCGCCCCTACCCCACGCACGTCGGGGAGATAAAGGACGCTTTTGGAGTCAGACATTGTGGGGAGAAGTTATATACGTTGTACTTGTATGCGAACGTGCTCTGGGCTCCAACTCCGTATGTGTAACCGCGTCGAAATGTATACCTGCATCGATATGTCTTACTACGTTGGACAGTGTACTGGTGTCGGATTGTGTAGCAGCGTCGATCACGAATATGGAATTGAATACGAATACATATGTTCTCAACACGATTTAAGTGCTAGTAGCATGATCGCCATTGCAGCCACATCGCGGGTAGGCAAGCTGGACTTTGTCGCATCGGCGCGAAGATTGCTATCCCATGATGCGGAAAGCCAGCATGCTCGAACGAACCCGCATTGGCGCAAACTGGCTGACGGATGGTGGAGCTGCGCTCAGCCCATCGGGTGGGCAGTGCAGCTCCGTCGCCACTGTGCCTGAGGCCGCGCCTGTGCTCCTCGGAGGCCACACGCGTGAATGTTGACCGCCCTCCCAAGCCCGTGCCCATGAGCCTGGTCTGCCGACTCGGGGTCGCAGACCCGCGCCTGTGCGCGAGATCGTACCCCGCGGCCGCGCACCTGCGCGGCACTTATCCGCGTGGGAGAGCGGACCCCGCGGTCGCGCACCTGCGCGGCCGCGGGCACTTATCCGCGTGGGAGAGCGGACCCCGCGGTCGCGCACCTGCGCGGCCGCGGGACCTTACCCGGGTGTGCGCCGGACACCCGCGGCCGCGCACTTGCGCGGCCGCGGGCACTTATCCGCGTGGGAGATGGGAGCCCGCGGTCGCGCATCTGCGCGGCCGCGGGACCTTACCCGGATGTGCGCCGGACACCCGCGGCCGCGGACCCGCGCCTGTGCATCACATCATACCCCGCGGCCGCGCATGTGCGCGACCGCGGGCACTTCTCCGCGTGTCGGATCGGACCCCGCGGCCGCGCACCCCCGTGTGATATCGGACCTCGCGGTAGCGCACCTGCGCGGAAGCGGGCACGTTCCTCTGTGTGAGCTGCGCACCAGCGGCCGCGGGAACATGGCCGCGTGTAAGCAGGCCACCCGCGGCCGCGCAAGTGCGCGACCGCGGCGAGCGCTTGTGTGTTAAACGCCAAGCCGTTGGCGCGTGCCTGCTTCTCACGCATGCATCCGAGCCCGCGCGCCTGCCCGGCCCCGAGCGGGTGCGTGTTTGGCGACGGTGTCCGCGTCCGCACAGGTGCACGGTTTCCAGAACATGCAGAGTATAATCACCCATTCTACTCCCCCTCCGTCCCCTTCCACGTTTCAACCTACCCATACAGGCTGGCCCGAAACATTTTTTCGGTAAGTCACTCGGGCAAAGCCGCACACCAATCCCTACCCTGCGCCCATTTTACTTATCTGCATGCATCGTCCATCTGTTCTTCATAGGACCTTTGATAGTTATTATACAGTAATATCATTATCTACATGTTCCGCCGCCCTGCTGTCTACTATAGTAAGCCAAGGCAGCCGACAACACAGGCACTAATAACCCTGCGGGTCACGCTCCTCCTTGGGCAATATGCTACTTATACATTTCTACCCTTTGGATATATCTATAGGGAATGGGCAGGGAGGGTGCTGTGCTTCTAGTGAACAGCGCAGCCTGCAGGCAGGCATCTGAGACATCGCCATCACAAAGTGGCTGAGCCATCACAAAGTGGCTGCCCATCACGGTTTTGCCGCCCATCCATCAGCGCTTAACCTAGCCCCCCCGCGCTTAGGCTCTCCCTAACCCTCACCCACTCGACTTTTGCCCCTGTGTATATATTGTATACTATAGAATATTCCGGTGGTTTATTGTATCCTATAGAGTGTCTCAGCGGTTTATTGTACAATAAAAGTCATCATGTTCTAGAGAGCACATATGATGCGCTCTTTTGATGTTGTTACACTGCCAGTATATTATAAAAATATGAGAGAGATCAAACAGCGTCTCAAACACCCGTGTAGATAGGTCTGGCCGGATTTCGTCAACAAGCGCTTATTCGGAGGTCTGGGCGCTTCGTACTTCAAACTCGCGCCCAGCTGAACTTGTCAGCGCTTATTCACTCTGTCTTCTGCCACGTCAACCGTCTGCCAGCTGCTTTGCTCATGTTCTGCTGCGGCTCGCTCTCTTCCTCCGTCTCTCTCCTCATGGCTCTCCAGGTCGAACACTTAGGTTAGGTGGAGCTTCCAGTGCTGGCAGCACACGCCCTCGTCCCAGTTGTACTTGCCCTCGCGCCGTTGGACGATGATGGCCCACTTCATGCCGACAACCCACGCGAGCACGAGGACCACCTGTATCCCTAAGGTGAGCACGAACCAGCATGCGATGAGCCGGAAGAGGACGAAGATCTGGCGTGGGCCGTGCCGGAAGAGGTGCAGGTGTGGGAGGTGCAGCCGCAGCTGGTTTAGGATCTGCATGCCGACGACAGCCCCGATCGACCAGTAGCCCGCGGCGAGCACCGCGATGGCGACATTGATGAGCACGAGCAGCGCGTACAGGAACACGAAGAAGGCTGCGCGGCGCTCGTAGAGCGTGCGCCCAAACGGCGTCGTTGTCGGCGTGCCGTCGTCCGCATCCGCCACGCCGCTGCCCTTCTTGAAGCACACGGCCTCGCCCGCCTCGTTCCCCATCCACACCAAGCCATCCGCGTACATGCCCCCGCACCGGCCCAGCGCGCCTGAGCCCATCACTGTGCGCTTGCCCACGGTCGTCTCCGGGAGGAGCACGACGCGGTCCGCGACCATCGCACCGGTGCCCAGCACAATCCGCCCGCTGCCCTCACCATCCATCGTCAACAGCTGCGAGCGCAACCCGAACACGACTCGCCCCCAGATCGCATCGCTGCGCAACCTCGTACGTCATCTCACATGTATGAATGGCACGCGCTCACGCAGTCCCCGGAGCCCCGCTTTTAAGCAGTCCCCGCGGCTGGCCTACAGCGCCAGGTGAGGCACAGGATGTCGACGACGCCGCGCACGGGCCATCCGCCCAATCAATCGCCGGAACATCTCCAGTCTGGCATCTTCGCCGTGACCTTGCGCCCGCGACAGACCCTCACCGCCCGAGGGGCTCGTTTGAAACCGAATGCGAGGGCCATCGGCGTGCTGGTATTGTGGAGACAACGCCCACGGCTGCCTTCCTGCAGTCCTTGCAGTGTGCATGCCGTCGCTGCTCTGCGGAGGACCAGGTCTTGTCCGAGCGAACGAGCGAGTCACTCACCAACGTAGCGCGTTGATAGCCGCAAGGGACTGATGGTGCCATAACAGCCCGCTGTGGTTTAGGAGGTCGCCTCTGCTCGGGTTTCGCTGTTGTCAAGTCTCCGGGTCCGAGTCCACTACTGTTTCTAATACACATGTTCTTGTATGTGTATGTCTACTACATGATACTATCTATATTTTGGGTTATGAATGTCGCTGGTGTGTGCATATCAAGCAAATGGTGACAGTAGAAGGTCTGTCTATGGGCATTTATGTAGTACTATATGGTGCTACAGATCTGCCACCAGAGCTCTGTGGAGGGGGGGGTGGCAATGGGGCTATGACTGCTATATAGCAGCTGTAGCACAATGTTGCAACTAAAAGTTTTCCTGATGTAAGCTTACTTACACTCACTCACCCTACTACACTCTCACACTACTTACCCTAAGCTTACTGGTTCCTTACACTCACTTACTCACTGGCTACACCACAACTGGTCGCATTTTTTGACACTTGGTAGTCTCACTTGTTGCTTGTTAGCACTGTGTTAGTAGTCAGTTGAAGACTGGGGTGCTGGCTTACTTTGTAGTGGTTGCTAGTAGTGTGTTGACTCACTTGTTGCACACAACACTAGGTTGACACTAGTTGCTAGTGCTGCTTAACTTCGCATTTTTTGCTTACTTGGCTGGTAGTGGTTACTTGAGTACACAAGGGCTAGTAGTCTCACTAGTGTGGCGCATTTTTTGTATTTTGGCTGGCTTCATTACTTGGTGGTCACTGGCTTAGCTCAAGTGGTGGTAGTGGCCAGGGCTTAGTTCGCATTTTTTGCTTACTGACTTGCACTAGTAGTTGAGTACACTAGTACTAGCTTCTAGCAGTACACTTGGGTCGCATTTTTGGCTTACTTGGCTCACAGTAGTGGTGGCTACACTAGTGCTTTGACTTGAGCTAGCTGGTAGTAGTACACTTGCTTCGCATTTTTTCACTACTGGGTGGTAAGCCTTGCTAGTAGTGCACTCACTCACTTGTAATATCTAACACTAGTTGGCTTACTTGGTTTTTCACTTCGCATTTTTTGCTTACTTGTAGTAGTAGTCACTTACTAGTTGGCCTACACTTTGGGTCGCATTTTTTGGTCTTGGTTAGCTTGGCTAATAATCACAGGTTGTAGGCCTATTAGATGGCTACTAGTAGCACTTTGTTACATGTTTGTAGCCCCATTAGTTCCGGAGTTTTTTGACTAACAAGTTTAGGGGGGGTCAATAATATAAACTGTGACTTGGGTGACTTGGTGACGTGACTCTCTTTGCCTGCCAGTCAAAGCAGGTCACAGATGTAACAGATTTGTGACCAACTTCGACGGTCTGTGTAACATGGTCACACTGGGTCACACGGGACATGTGATCTTGGTCTGCCAGACCTGGGTCACGTGACCTCTTGCCTTATTTGAACACAGATTGATGGCTGTCGCATTTTTTCACTAGCACAGCCACCTGACAATCTCAAAATGTCGGCCTATTGGATCTGTACTAGTAGCACTTTGTTATGTACTAATAGCCCTACTAGTCATTGAGATAACTGAGTATTAAAGAAAGGGGGGGGCGTTTCTGTAACTTGGACCGTCAGTGAAGGTCACCAATTTGCTCCAGAAAAGTTGTGGCCTGTAGCCAGAGCTTATCTGAGTCTATATCACCTACTTACATGCTCCCAGACTTGGTGGTTGTGGAGCAATGCCCTTGCATCCGCTGAAAAAGTCGAAATTTGGAGGTGTGCACGGATGCAAGCGCGTTGTGGGACGGGGAAACATCGCACAGCCATGAGACCTACATTTCTGGGTAGCCCTGATGCAAGGCTACAATCTAAGGCCTTGGATCCAAGGAGTTGTCCAGGTGGTTGTGGAGAAACAGCCTTGCATCCGTGGGATAGGGGGTATCCAAACGCTTGCATCCGACGGATGCAAGGGCATTGCGGCACGGGGAAAGCGGCGACAAACATGAAACCAAGTGCATCTTGTAACCCTAAAGGAGGGCTACAATCCCTGATTGTCATCCCTAAGATTGCCCTAGCCATTGTCCCAAAAACGCGCTTGCATCCGTGCTTGCATCCGCTTGCATCCACTTTTACAATTGTAAAAGCCGGGTTATATGGATAGAGAACAACGACCGCGGAAATGTTCCAAGCGTGTCGAGCGTGCAATGCTAAGGCATATCGTAAGTTTTCGTCTTGCTTGTATTATGCACCTGAGCTTACCTTGCGGTCCTTCCAGGGCCAGTGGTCGCGCTGCGACTCCATGTCATGTACACCCATGAAGTGAGGACCCTCATCTTGTATGTATTGATAAGTTATGATTGTAGACACCGCTGATCAAGAGTATATAGTACTTACTCATGAGCTTGTGGACACCCTCTGCATCCAAACCTCGCACGGAGTCCTGCTGCGGCCCTTCCGCCATAAGTGCTGCTTCTTCTGATCGGAGCGTCATTCCCAGGCGGGCGAGCAACATCGCCGCGGGCATCCTGATACATGACCTCATTTGGAGGCGCCGGACGGTTAAACGCCATTGCACCAGCCCAGTTATCGTAGATCTGGTCCAGAGGATCATCTGGGATGGCGGGACCATGCACTGGGGGAGGTGCTGGAGATGTGGGAAGCACCGGCAGTTCCGAAACAGCCGCTGCGTTTTGTGGAGCTTGTGGAGCTCGTGAGGGTTCCGCCGGATACAATGGTTCTGGCTCGATGACTTGTGCAGCATGCCAGTGTCGGTCAACTTCTGCAGCTGCTTCCGGGTGTGGTAGAGTTACGCCCGAGGACATAGACCAGGAGGTGTGCTGAGCTGCAGGCTTGTCAAGGCTGGACTCGGAGCGCGGCAACTGTTGTGCTGCCAGTGGTATTGGGAGCTCCGGCGCAGCGGGTGTGAATGACGGCAGTGCGAAGTTCTCAGTAGTGTCGCGCATGCGTACGTTGTATATGTGCTCGCGATGACCTTCGTGTCGCACTGCGAGAGACAACGAGAGGCCCTTCTGCGGTGGTGGGCATATGTTACACATCCATTGACCACGGTAGGGTAGATGTGTAAAACCTGGCAGTAGTAGCTCATCGGCTGAGCAATTGATATTGTTATAGCTCTGCTGTAAAGTACATACATTGTGGGTTATCGAGGCCAATCTCGGGTGGATTCATTGCGATATGTGGTGAGCCTTGTGTTACGAACACTTGCACACCGGCTCACAAAATCTGCGAAGTCCACGCCTCACGTGATCTATTCTGATCGGACAAAGTTGGGCCACGGCAACCTCTGTCATTCCACTTGTCGCTCCTGAGGCATTCTACAAGTCTTATTCGACCTCCAAGATTCTACTCGCTGCTCCAAAGCAATTCTACAAGTCTTGCTCACTTCTGGTACTCCTGTACTTCTACCTCTGGCTCGCCACTACCTCGCAAATACCTCTAAATTTCCGCAGTCACCTGTCTGGCGGTGTATGCTCGCCTTTCTTTTTACAGATTCGACCTCGTTATAGAAACTGGTGATTGGCCTGATTTCGCGCAACGCAGTCCTCCCACTTCCTCTTCGTCCAAACAGGCTTGCTTCCGTGAAAGCTTCCTCTGTCCAGATCAGGCTCGGTTTTTTGGAGACGGCGGTTCGTTGGTCACTATGTTCGACATCATTAATGGTAGTATAGACGAGTTACGTTTGACTAGGCAGCTTCCGTATGGCGTCAGCGTGGCTTGGCGCATGCGCACTGGTGGCCGACAGTGTACCTTTGGTTGTGACTGTAACGATCCTATCCTTCCCAAGGACGTCTTCGTTTACCCTGTCATCTTACTTCATGATCAATCCGCCGTACTACGTATTATGGTGTAGTTCTGTATGTATCAACTCCTAATTAAATATTGTAGTCATCTTGGCTGTATGATATGCGGGATGGTACAGGAACTCGCAGCTGCAGAGCGTGTAGGTGGTAGCGGGTTTTGCCGCTTGTCGGCGCTACACGACTTATACTTAATCTATGCCCCGCATTATCATCAAATGGTCGCGTCAATTATATCGTGAACATCCAGTCACTATTTGGGATAAGCTCCGGATATTCGAGGAGCATATATGGATTGACGCCCAGTGTCATCGGCTGACTTCATGGATATGACAGCTGTCTTGGCTAATCTTGCATATTGTGGCCACAGCACGCGATGTTATGCACACAACAGGCATAACGCATCATCCGAGGGATAGCTCTGCATATGTGGCCGGGCGCTACATAAGTATGGAACGATCCGGATGTTTTGCTGATGTATGAGCCGACGGAGACTCCACAGCACCGCCGACGCGAAGACTGACCCAATACGCGACGACAGGTCTGGTGCGCATGCCATCTGCGCCTCGTATGCGAGTAAAACACTCCGTTGCCAAGTCAGTACCCGCTGCAAGGTTCCAATTTTCTACTGCCTGGCGCAAGGCCACAGACGGCCGTCGTCCCACAACCGGCTCGTTCCGTCAATCCATCACTCAGGGCGGGAACGCAAATACCTCGCTCGCAAATGTGGGAACACCCCAAGCTGACATCGGCTCGCCGGGAAGGACGTGGCTGCCCCTGCGCGTGTGCCAGTGCACGGCGCGCCGCACTCGCGAGCGAAGCGAAGTGCAAGCACACGTCGGGATGGGCCCTTGGTGCATCAACGCCGCAGGGCGCGAGCGACGAGTGCTGCGTGCACGTTGGGCTCGCTCTAGTTCGTGGGTTTCCAGGTCCCATAGCCGCCGTGTCTGCGTCCACCGAGCAGCCCTTCACCCGAGCTCACGTCTGCGCACTGCGCTGCAAGGCAAGGCCACGAACGAACGCCCCGCGCCCAGCGTGCGCTGTCGTTTTTGCAGTGCATCGCGCCGCTCGATGGACGTGCAGACGGCTTGGCCGCGACGCGAACACGGACGCGCCCGGACGGGACACGCGGAATATGTGGACGCGCAGCGTGCATTCGCGAACGTACTAGCACAGTTCACGCACGGAAACGAGACGCGGCCCTTGGCGCATCAACACCCAGCGCGTGGGCTGACGTCGGCTCGTGTGTGCACTCCGTCCCTGTCGTGCCGCCAGCCCAAATGAGGTGTGTGTCAACTATTTCGCTTGGATGTGTACGTACTTGTGAATTGGGTGGCCGCGCCCGTGGTTGTGCCGGTTCCGCACATAGAATGACGACCACCGTCTCCCCCTCTGCACGGCGCGCATGTCTGCTCTGCAGCTCTTCGATGCTTGTTCCATGTGAGGGCACCCGCGGGTACGTGCCCTCGAGTTGTCAACCACTGTGTCTCCACTGACATCGATGTAGACCTACGTGCCGATACCGTCCACAAACGCTGGCTGTCATCTCACCCCGCGTACCCGCAAACGAATCACCGTAGATCTCCCGCAATCCCCCGTTACCCGCGCTGCTGTAAAGCGGTTCAAAACCACGCACGGCGCACTTATCACCGCGCGCGAGGCTGCAAAGCATCAGCGAGTGTAACCGGCATGTTATGTACTTATTTTGTCCTCAATCTCTGTCTTGACGACAATACATTTACGCTCCGGCATGTGCACTCAGCGTCTGCCATGTGTATAAATTACTATATATTTGAGCACCTGCCAATAATGTTTGACAAACACTGTACTTGGCGTCAGTGTGCTATAGGGGGCTACAGAGTATCCCCCTGCGCACAATTGTACTACATGTGCTATAGTGATATATACAACCCCAGTGGGCGCTATGGCCATTTGAGGTGTTTCCTGATGTCGGTGCCCGCAGATTCTATTGACGCTCCTTCTTCTACTTTACAGGCCTCCACACCGCCGTCCGCATTGTCCGCCCCGCTCGCTCCGCCCGTCCTGCCCACGTCGTCCGTCGCCGTCGCCGTCCCACCGCCCGCGTCCTCCGTGCCCGCGCCCATCCCGCCGCTGCCCGCGTCCTCCGTGCCCGCTCCTGCCCGTCGCTCCGCTGCTGTCCCGCTCGCTGCCCCGCGCCCATCGTCTCCGCCGCCGGCGCCTCGCGTGAACCTGCGCCAGGTGTACGTACCCCCGCCGCAGACCAAGACTCGCTCTGGTCGTGTGTCGAGGCCTGCTCGTCGTCCTGACGAGTGAGCCTTCGCGCATAGTACTGTGCTCACCCTGAAAAGGGAGGTGGTGTAATGACTACATTACACGCCATGGCCATTCTTAGTTAGTAACGGACACT
The DNA here is from genome assembly GCA_022264855.1 of Lenzites betulinus. NCBI lineage: Eukaryota > Fungi > Basidiomycota > Agaricomycetes > Polyporales > Polyporaceae > Lenzites > Lenzites betulinus. Next base: position 82,379 of record JABYQU010000081.1, on the reverse strand, counting down.
TTACATACCAAGGACACTTACTGTAGAACATGGGCACTTGTAGCTTACTTGTATGGTCTTGGAACTCGTTCGCATACTGTAGGTTTCGTTAGCGCTCGTCAGATCGGATCGTTACGAGGCGTCGGCGCGTACCGCCGACGCGCATATCCTCCTGTGGCTCGCGCGGCTTGTATCTCTTTGTCTAACCAACACCAGTAATAGCCAGTCCTCTTGCTTCTCCTTCATCTCGCTTCGTCTCGTCTCCGCCTCGCCTCCTCGAACGGCTCCGACCGTTACATGGGAGCTGCAGGGCGAGTTCGAATTCCTTAAAAGGCTGAACGCGTACCGAGAGTTCAACGCATTCTTGATAAAGAACGAAAGCGCGTTCACTTTCGTAGATGCGCCTTCATAGATAAACGGAGCGGGAACGGAAACGAACCCAGACAGTGTGAGCGCAGCTGCGATAGCACGCAAACAGCCCTTAGATGTCGGCACACAAGGCTGAGAATACTCGCCCACCACCACGGAACCCACAACACGAGCCGCCCCTGCATTAGGTACGCGCGGGATAAAAAAGTATGACCCAAAAAAGACCATGATGCCAGCGCCCCAGCACGGTCGTGTTAGGGCGCTGGCCGCACGACCGTGCCGGGGCGCTGAGGTCGTGTTTCGCCACGGCCATGCATGGGCGCCGCAGAGAGCGGGGTCGAGACCGCTGCATGAGCGGTCTTGCTCGGCGTGCTGGAGGAGATGAGTGAGCGATAAGGACCATAGAATAGGGAGCTTATCCATTTGAGCGACTATCTCGCAGGCCTCGGGCGTGTCCCTGGAAAGCTTGCTGAGGTTCGCGAACGAGGTGTTGACCATTATGCATATTCTCGTGTGGGATGAGTGCATGGGCGTATTGAGCGGAGCCCAGGACATACAACGGTAATGTGGAGCCTGAGGGCGTCTCGCTCCTTGGCCCCAAGCCGGCCTGGATGACGCTGCCAAGCCTCGTCGCCGAGAGCAAGCACAAGCGAGGCGAGTGCGTGATGCTAGTGTGGACGGCGACGGTGCGGGTGGCAAGCGCTAGTTGACGAGGACGAGGACGAGCAGAATTCAGCAACTCGGCCGTCGTGGGCGAGCAGTAGTGATGGTGTCAATGGTGAGTACTTGAGTAGCAGCGAGAGGTCTGAGGCGCCGGTCGTTGCACGCCCCTTTCTATGCTGTCCAGTGTATCATAACAAGCCCCTCGCTCGGTTGTGGATGACCACAGTGATTCACCCAACCATCTACGCGTTATCAGGTACTTACTAGCTTGGCGGAGGGGGGTACTACGGCAGGCTTGTTAGCCGGCCAGGCCAGTATGCTAATAACGACCTCTCTATTGCTCTGATTTTCTCAAAGTCATCCACTATCGCACCACAAACCATCCAACATCATCCAGCTCCTCTGCAGCGTGCATCACCTTCATCAACATGCATGACTGGTCAGTGATCAACATACTACTGCCCATTCCAAAGTCGGGAACCCACCCAATCGTAAAGCCGCGCGACTATGGCGACAACACTCTCCTCGTCGACTAATCTTGGTCCGAGCGTGGTAGGGACTATCCCCACATCGAATCGGGGTGATACCCAGTATGTACCGCCGACGAGATTTTCATTCAGCTTCAGGAAGAGAAAGCACCAAGCTTTTCCACAGGTGAGTGTACCGCGGATGTGGCGTGACCTACGCCCCTCTTGTTAGTTTGTTCAGAAGGGGAGTTTCAAAAAGAAAGGCGCACTTTAAGCGTCTTGCGCAAGCCTGCATCTCCACTATCGCTTGGGGGAGGTGCGCAAGTAGATTCTCGCTAGGTCCCTTCGCTTCCGCTACAAACAAACCGTGCACAGTACCTGGCTTGGCGCCTCTCAAGGCACCGTGCAGATCCTCTTCACTCAGAACACTGTCTGTGAGGCAACCACAGTGAGAATGAAGTCAACGAATAAATTCAGTACATACCAGCAATCGCTTCATCGACGAGGAGAAGGACATAGTCGATTTTGCCCGAAGTTTCAATATGACGCGGTTTGACCACCAGGGTCTCGGAAGCGGCGAAGACTTCAACCCCGATCAGGAGCCGCCTCTCGTTGGCGACCATGGCGGTGACTCTGAACAAGAAACTATCAATCCACAACCTTGCGTGTGCTTCGGACTGAGCAACAGACAAAGATGAGGGGTTGGCAGACAACGTATGCGAACCGCAGGAAGACAAACCGTGTCGGACATGGAGTGCCGTAGCAAGAAGTTCAGTTTCGCAATCAAATTGTGCGAGGACATGACATGATCAGCGGCGGTGTCTTGAGCATGTCGCAGTTTATTCTCCAAGACGTCTGAGGGCATAGCCCTGGAGACAAGTCGACCATAGCCAGGGACGATGTCGAGCTTGGATAACATTGCTTCGTCGGCACGAGAAAAGGCTACGATCTAAGCATATTCAACTGAATGGAACAGAAAGTAGTATGCTATTGGTGCGTACCGTTGTCGCGCTGAGCCTGGCCTGCATAAGGTCGATGAAAGTGTCGATAGCATCGAGGTCCGTGCCTTCCTCGGTATTGGTCGCATCAAGGTCTCGGTCGAGTACCGCCCTCCATGCCTTGACGTACTCGACCGCCCGTGTCAACTCGACGGAGTCTAATCCAGATACTCTCTTGCGCTTGGCCATGGTGAGAGTATGAGACAAAGACGATCACATCAGTACACAGCTCAAACACTCAACCACCATATGGGCACGTGCAGTTCGCGCTTTTCGCACGCGTCGCTCCTCCCCCGTCTACAACGTCGACAGGGCCCTCCCTGACGTTCTCCTTCTCCGTCTAGCAGAATACGTCGCCGTGGATCTGAGAGGGCAGCCCCGGCTGGGACTATACGGTCCAGTTGAAATCTCTCGGTAATAGCTGACCTACTATGCTTCCAACTCCATCCTCTTCCTCGTTGCAATTGTGCTCGCGTTTGCCGCGTACGGAACCGCCAACCCCTGCTCAACCGCGCCCCAGAAGCTCACTCGTCTCACCCGACAGCACTTTCAAGAACTCTCCACGGACGTTTACGATGAGCGGATGCGGCGCAAGAAAACACGACCGACAATGAAGGTATCTATCTTTCCTCGTCCCACCCTCGTCCATCCTTCCACCGTCCCCTCTAGTCTCTTTCCTTCCTCGCCGAAAGTTTGCTACCCTCCCCAATAGCAGATTAAGAACCTTGCCTCGGATGTTTTCTATGACTTTGCAAGACGTTGTTCCGAGTTCGAGGAAGAGCTAGCTGTACGCCTTTTCTTTCCCTCCCTCTTTATCCCTCTGACCGATTTTGCCGCAGCCCCCAGAGGCGGCTCCCGCAACCTCGCCTGGATCTACCTACGATGACTACCCACCACCAGACTTCCCGTGCAACGGTCGCGCTTGCGAGGACCGTCACAACGACAGCGGGTACGGTGGAGGCACTCCCGGAGTTGGTCGATGTTCAAGCGAGGATAACGGCCGACGGAGTGCTGACGCCTGTGGGGGTGGCACTGTGAGTACCTATTCGTGACGCAAGCCCTCCCAGGACATGTACAGAAATGACAGACGGAAGTCATCCCAGGGCACGACTGGGCTGAGGCTGCGGCCGAGCGAGTCGGTAATGATTCAAAGAGCGCATGCAGCGCGCAGAGCGCCACTGCGGGAATGTGCATGATCATTCCCCACAAGAGCACCATCGCGGAGGAGGACATCGCGAGCCCGTATGGCCGCGATGTGCGCGGCAGTTCAAGCACTGTCATCGAGCGCGACCGGGGCCGGGATCGGAGCATCGACCGCGGCGGACGAGGCACAAGAGACTCGGAGCGCGAAGGCGAGCTCAGTCCGCGGAGTCCACCTGTGGGCGGTTTAGGCGGTGTGAGCGGGTTGAGCGGGCGGCTGCAGGCGGCAGATGGAGAAGAGGACGAAGGCCCGGGCGGTCGGAGCGGAGACGACTCCTACGACCGCATGTCTTACAGGCGACAATCGGCAGCTTCAGACCGATCTGCGGGCGCTGCAGGCATCGGCTCGCGGATGCTCGGCGGACGCGCAAGTGACGGGCGAGGAGCAGGAGTGCATGCGGTGCGACTACGAGTTCAAAATCACGACAATACAAACACGTATAGCTGGCCTCGAGAGTGACCTTGAGGATGTCCAGGAACGCGAGCAGAAGTGAACAGCGTGTCCATGCGATGGAGCTGGAGCTGGAGGAACTCAGGCGTGTGCGTACTTCACAGCTTTTGGCGTCTCAATGTACTTATAGTCGGCCTCGTGTAGAAAGCAGAGCAAAGGAGGGCTCTATGCTATCAATGCAACAGGAGCTCCAAACCTCGCGGGAGGAGCGCGCACGAGACAATGATATGGCGGCACGGCGACAACGACAAGACGATGAGGAGATTCAAGCGGCCTACGAAGGGCCTCCGCTGCTGGCCGATCTCCGCTACGCGACCAGCTCGAGTCCAGCGCGGGAGGAGGTTCTGTAAGTACCCTACTTACATGGTCAAACAGCCTCTCATCAGCCCTCTTAGGTTGAGTCGAGTATCGTAGATCAACTGCGGTCAGATATGGAGGGGCTCATTACCGAACTCTCTGACCACTCCCGGCGGAAAAATGAGCCCGCGGCCTCAAGGGATAACGATCTTGCCACTGTCCACGACCTCGACATACAAGTCAAAGACTACGAGCTTAAGTACAAACAGGCCAAGAAGGAACTGCGCAGCGTCAAAGGTACGTGAGGATGCTTGCTTTTTGCACTCGATAGCGACATCACAGCTGTTCCTACAGCCACCAAAGGTGGCGATCAACTGCCCGTATCCAGAGATGGTGGCTTTGTCGACATCCACATCACCGCCTTTGTCTCTTCCATCGACTAATTACTGACCGCAGGTCGCTACATGTTCTGCAGCTGATGAAGAATGTCGTGAATTCTGTCACCGCAATTGGCGAGGACGTTCGCGCGTTCGAGCGACGCCCGCAACGTGATCGAGCCGAGGTCGACTTCGAGGCGCTCCAATCTCTCCGCGGGCGACTGGGTGCAACGCTAAGCAACCTCGTCACCGCCACGAAGACCCACGCCACGAGCGCGGGCATGTCGCCCGTCAGTTTACTTGACGCCGTCATTAGCCATGTCTCGGCGACAGTGACCACAAGGCCACCAAGGCAGAGCAGGAACAGTTCGCGCCTGCAACCAACGGCACCACTGTGACCAACGGTTACGCTCCATCGGTTCAGCGGCCTGATCCAGCGGGTCGTCACGCCCATTGATCATCGCGGTGGCCTGGTCGTAGATCGTGACCCATTGTCGATACTGTGCAATGTTGCGGCAAGCCATGCACAGCGTGCGCAGACCGTCCGTAGCGTAGTCGTAGAGCGTGCATTGGCAATGCGTATTCAGCAACGTGAGGCGATACGCACCTCGAAGTGCAGCAGCGTCTTCTCGGTGAGCGGCTGGGTCTCGCTCAGCCGCTCGAGGATGACCGTGTCCGCGCCCTTGCAGAACATCTTGACTTTCCGGGCCGGGCAGCGTACAATATGTGGAGGTACTTCAGGTGTTTCCCGAGGTGTTCCAATGCCTCTCGAGGGATGTCGTCACAGGATAACACGGTCAGCCCGCGTAGACTGGGTAGATCCCAGAGGTCAATGATGTAGTTATACACGTACAGAAGGTGGCAAGGGATTTGCAGGTGTTCGAGATAGGGGAGGCAGACGGGAGGTTGGCTCGACAGGACTGGTATATCGTAGATCAGCCTGGAAGCCCAGCGTGTGTCGAGAGGTCAAAGTGGTTAAGCTTGTCTCTATGTGAAGTAGTCCATGGATATATATGAGGTGTTCTTCGTCTCTGAGCTGTCCGAACACTAGATGTTGCAAGCCCGATGCGCAACGATCCATCAGAGCGTAGCCGGGAGCGTCGTCGGTGTTAGAATATCGAAACCACACAGGATTGTGCCACGTCTCGACGTCGGGTGCCGGGTCCCCGTTCAACGTATCGTAGTGATCAAAGCGCGGATGGGGGTGGTGCTCGAAGCTCTGCAGCCTTTCGCAGCAGTCCAAGACAAACGCGAGATCCGCCCTAGTGACTCGCGCACACCGTTGAACCACGACACACCCCACCGTGCGGATACGCTTGATTAACCTGCTGGGATCCGGAGCATACACGACGCGGGCGGCGCGGAGTGTGCGCGCGAGCGTGCTGATCTGCCCCATGCGCCGGAGAGCGATGTCGGCATAGCGGGCTTCGGAGGCGGGACCATACCAGGCCTTGCAGACGAGGGCGAGCGCCCTCCGCGTACTGACTGAGACAGTCCAGACCGGCTTGTACAAAGGAGTCGTGGTCGTCGTCAGAAGGAATGGTCGCCAGGAAAATACGAAGCAGTATCGCTTGCGGGAATACGCACACGCGTTCGTTCCGATAGCGAGGGTGTAGCGTCTGGCAGATGACGAAGATTGGTGTCTTTGTACGGCCAGATAGCCTGCGATGCGACTTACCGCGTCTGCGTCGCGTCCGGTGCATGTCGGTGCCTCCGCGGTGATGTGCTCAGGTGGCTGCCCAAGAGGCGCGGCACGCTCGTTCTGCAGAGATGTCACCAGATCCTTGCGAGCGACGTTGGCGTCCTTGAGGGCAACGTTGCCGTCTTTGCGTGCGGCGTTCACCTCGCCGCGAGCGACTTCGTCGCTATCGCCTTCTCCAGAGGGCATACTTGCAGCAGACAGATCCAAACGGCGCTCTGGTGCGTATGGCAGGCTCGGTAGCAAGAGCGTACGAAGCCAACTTGGGTCTCCTCCCGTTGCACTGGCACGTGGAATGTGACCCTCGCGTCAAGAAACAATGTTAAGGCTCTGCAGCTTTCCCTCCGTGAACTATGCATCAAACGGGAGCAGTCTATGATACGTACTGGTGGTCGAGACGTGAGATGTGGTGTCAAACCATTTACATCTTATGTTTGCTACAACCGCAGAGGTTAAGCATACGCACATGTAGACGGATACGTCTTCGCCTCCCACAAGGACGAGCACGCAAGCAAGGGCAGCCGGAACGCGGCGCGACACGGGCGTGGCCATCCGCGAGTTCCTCCCACGCAGCAGCGGGCATTGCGCGGACGACAAGCGCACGAACGCACGCGCACAGAGAGAGCAGGGATGATGATTATGCGATTGCAGCGGGACCCATAGCACATGCAGAGAACACGGAACACAGTGATTAGCACGGGGATAGAATGCGGGTGATAGCGAACTTTTATGCCATATCTCGGACCTCCCCTCCCCCCTCCCTAGCTCACCTCCTCACCAGCCACCGACCCTCAACGCCCCGCGCGCTCACTCCTGGATCTTCGCGAGGATCTCCGAGTCCCGGAAGAGGAAATACTCCTACCGCACACACCACGTCAGTCAACACCCGCCTCGCACATGCACACCAAAACACAACGCACCTCCTCGCCAACCTTGATCGGGCTGCCGCCCCACCCCGGAAGCAGGACGCGGTCGCCCGCCTGGACGGACACGGGGCGCACGGCGCCGGTCTTGTCCGGGGCGCCGGGCCCGGTCGCGATGACGGTCGCCTCCGGGAGCGGCGAGCTCGTCGCGGACGAGGGCAGGATGATCCCGCTCGTCGTTTTCTGCAGCGTGCGCGCGTGCGCCGTCAGTACGTGTGCGTGCGTGCGCGAGGAGCGAGAGTCAGAGCGGTCAGTGGGGGACGTACCGTCTCGGGCTTGAAGCGGCGGACGAGGACGCGGTCAAGGAGGGGCACGACGGCCTTGATGGACTTGAACGTTGCCTGGGCAGCCTGTGCACAGCGTCGAGCCCGGTCAGTACACAGCAGCAGCGCAGAACATACGCAGACCGACCATTTGTGCAGCAGAGAGGAGGGAGAAGACGGAGGCGGGGCGAGTGACAGAGCACGTTAGACGCCGGTGAGACGCAGGCGGGATTTTCAAGCGCGTTGTTTGTTCCGCGCAAACAACGGCCCAGAATTGTCTAGAAACGAAGTCGGTTAAAACATATCAAGTGCTTGAAGCTTGGGTAAAATAGGATAGGATGTGCGAGTATGGTACATTGCGAATGTCGTCGACGAGCACAGAAAGCGAGCTATGTACGTGTAACGAATGTATGACTGCCTGTGTATCGGTATCTACCACCACCAGTCTATGACCGTCCGCCAAACCGTGAACCACCCGAGGACCAACGAGCGGACGACGAGGGCGACAACGAGAACGAGGAGAGCGACGTCGGTGCACAGCGCACACCTAGTCGATCATCATGTCCACGTCCTCCTCCTCCCCGCCCCCCGTTCTTGACGGCCCCGGCGCTGCTGCCGCCGTCGCCGCCGCCGCCTCCTCCCCACCCCGCGGCGCGCGCGTCCCCTGGATGCTCCTCACCAGACGGCGCAGCTCCTCGTCCCGCAGCGCCCCGTCGCCCCCCGTCACCGGCCACCGCATCGCAGGCTGCCCCGCCCGCGACGGGTAGTTCCACGTGCCCTCCATGATCGCCGTCAGTGCAGGCAGCGCCTGCCGTGCCGCCGCGAGAGCCGCAGGCGACGGGCCCGGCGTCCCAGCCGCGCCCTCCCCCGATGTTGGCGGAGCCGCCGCGGGGGCACCGGCAGCGGGGGCGCCCAGCGCCTGCAGCACCTCTGGGGGGACGCCGTCGCGGAACGTGGCTTGAAACTGCATCCGCAACCGCGCCTCGGTCTGCCCTTCTGCCGTCACCTGCGTCTCCGCCGCGACCCTTGACAGCCTTTCCCGTTCGCGATCCCGGGCCTCTCTACGCTCTGACCGCGCAGCAGCCGTCCCAGCTGTCCCAGCGGGCGCAGCCGCGGCCGCGCCTCCTCCTCCTCCGCCAGGGCCAGCAGGGCGAGTAGCGTCGCCAGTGAGGTTCGCATGGTGATGATGGTGCTCGCCATCCTCCTCGGGATCCTTCGCGCTGCACCAGAACCGGTGGCCCTCGCTCCACGCCGTGCTCTGACACTCCTTCCCGCAGTACTTGGCCTTTCTGCACCGCCGGCACTTTGCAAACTCCCGCGGGAAGCGCTCCCACTTGCCACACAGCACTACCAAGCCAGCCCATTATTAGCAACCGCGCACACTCCGAGGAAGATCGGGGCACTCACTGTTCGCACACTGCCGGATCCCACCGCGACTGTCGTCCTTCCGACACGCGTTCCGCATGATCACGCCCGCCCAGTACTGGATCTCTGGGGGGAGACTGGGAGGCGGGTTCGATGACTCCAAGTCCGACGAGCTGTGGCGGTAAGTGAACCGCTCCACCAACGCGAACACATTCGTCGTCCTCGGCCGTCCGCCGCCCTGCGTAGTTGCAGCTGCGCCTGAAGCAGAGGGGGTGACCGTCGAGGCCGACGAAGAGCCGGACGGCGCACGCTCCTTCTCCTTCCCACGCCCTGTCGCGCTATTGAACGCCTTCACGATAGGATTCGCGTCCTTCCCGGCCGGCGATGACGCCTGTGCAAGCCGGCTTGACGACGAAGACCCTGCCGCAGCAGCCGCCAAGGACGCCGATGCCGACGTCGGAGGAGCCGGGTTGCTGCTGCTCGAGGACGACGCCTGCCCGTACCTGGCTTCACTCGCGAGTTGGAGCGTCGCGGGGTGGAAGCTGGGACGCATCGTGTAGAACGCCTCCCTGCAGTGCGGGTACTTGCTCAAGTACGCCAACAGCTGCAGACTGAGGAGAACGTCCTCGTTGCGGTACGGCCCTGTCTCCACATCGCGCAGGTGGTGGTGATGATGATGATGGTGCGCCGCGCCGCCTGGAGTGCCCGCCTCAGCGTTGGCCGCGTTTACACCCCGACCCGCATTCGCGCGCGGGGGTGTCGCGCCCTCCGCGAGACGCATGCCCGGGACCTCCGCAGGGGTAGTGGTAAGGAAGGGGCCTCCCATCGCCTGTCGCCCAGCAGCCATCGGGAGGTGAGCCGTGCCCGCGCGGGGCGTGCGCTCGCCGGCGGCACCTGGATGAGCGGGGTCAGCGACCGCGCGATTCGCAGGAGGGCCGTCAATCGCACCAGGGGCGCCGGGGGGCGCGCCCATCGCAAAATCGTCGTTCGCCTCCAGGGAGACGATGCCGTCCTCGACGCCGACGCCTGCGACGACGCCCTCGTCGTTGATCACGATGTGCGGGTCCGAGTTCATGTCCATCGACGCGCCCGGGCCTGCTGCTCCCGCGGCGTCCGTGACGATGCCGACGGCGCGTCGAGAGTGGGTCGCACGGATCGTGCCCGCATCGGACGGCTGGCGCTCGGGAGAAGGCGATGGTTCATCGCCATCGCGGCTCTCCCGGTCCATATCCACGTCCCCATCATCTTCTGTCTCCGTCTCGGGTCTCGAATTGGCAGCAGATGTGGATGTAGATGGGCCCGGCGACGCAGCAGTGATGGTGAGCCGCGAGCGATGTGCGCGGCGAATGGTCCCGGTTGTGGCGGTGGTGTTGGTTGGCTGATCCCACACCGGACGTGCGATGATAGTGCCGCTGCGGTCCCGCGCAGGTACAACGACGGTACCAGTGGGTGTGTTGCCGCCGTTGGGCGTAGCGTTGGTAGAGGTGTCTGCGGAAGTGTCTGTGTCCTGTGCACGGGTAGCGCCGGGGGTTGCCTGATCAGTCTGCATGGGCTCCTGTAAGCGATCAGTTAGTAATGACGAAGGAGAAGTGCGGCGGGAAAGGTGACGCACGTCCTGGTGGTGTGAGATGTCAATGGAATGTGTTGGGGGGAGCTCCGTGGTCCTGAGAAGACGTTCGGCGGCGTGACGCTCAAGCGCGCGTTGGAGGGCGGCCGCCTGCGCGGCCTGCTCACGCTGTCGCGACTCAACTTGGGCCTGGCGTCGGGCAAGACGCTGTTCTCTGGTCTCTCTGGGCATGCCGTTGGCGCCGAGAGAGGGACCGACGGGGAAACCTTTGCTGGCGAGCCAGGCCTCAAGAATGCAGCCGACGACCTCGAGCGTTCCAGCCTGGACGACGCGGCTGCGGATGGGCTCGCTGCCGCGGACACCGATGTTGACTATGCACTGAAAAGCGAGGGAGAAGCGGTATGCGGCGTGCTTGTCATAGGACTTGGGGAGAAGGGTCGGAACAGGCTTGGGGGGATGTACGCTGGAAGGAGAGAGGCCAAAGAAGATGGCGGGATTATCGGGCGGGGGCGGGGATATACAAAAGTCGTGCAGAATGCGGACGAGACGTTCGAGGCCGCCGTCCATAGTCATGATCTCGCGTATGCGAGGGGAGGTGGAGGTGAGATAGACGAGATGGGTGAGGGAGTTGAAGAGCGGGAGGGGCGAGTTCGTGTCGAGTGCTGCAGGCGAAAAGGTCGATTCTGAGGTTCTCGGGCTCGACACGCGTGGAAAAACATACCTCGTCTGTCATAGAGCTGGGAGGAGATGCATACGCAGGCCCGATTCTGGGCTGGGAACGCGAAGTTGGACTCGCGCATATCGCAGAGGCCGGGCGGAGTGGCACGCGGATCTGTTGTTCGTAACGAGAGAGGTGAGTAATGTTGGGTTTGGGGACGAGCTCGGCGATGTCGCCAGCGATGAGGAGGCGGTTGCTGACGACGTCGGGGACGATGAGGAGGAGGATGTTGAAGCGGCCGTGGCTCGCTCGCGCCCTCCGATCTGACTGATCCCTTGTGTGGCTCTGTTTGCCCCCGGTGGCTGCCCCTCTTTGCTCGCAAGACATGTCTCTCCCTTGTTCGCGCTGCTCGTCTTCGCCCACGCTCTCCTTTCATCTGCATATGAAGAAGACAGCCTCATTCGACAATGTGTGTCCAGAGGCAGTGTCAGGGCCCAGGCACACCCCGCGTTCACATACGCGCTCCACTCCCCGTGGGCCAATTGTCTTTGGCTGCGCCGTACGAGAAGACCCGCTTCCAGATCTAATCACAATGCGAACAACGTTGGTACAGTCCTACTAAGAGGAGCCGGATAAGTGTTCTTTTCACTTCACTTCATGTCACTATCACAGCAACTAATGTACTCGTAACGCGATGAAATCGAGTACGATCACAGCATAGGTCGTGTGATGCATCTTGTTCAGCGACTCTGGGCTCTCGCACTACATTCCCGTACGTCTCTCCCTCTCTCCGGATAACCCGTCTCACCGTATAGCCCTTAGATACTCTATCCATGTTCACCGTGCCACGCGCTTGCGTCGGGTACAGGATAACTTCCTCTGAAACAGCTAGATGCATCTGGGCACGAAGACGCGAACCTCTGCAACATACGGTCAGCAGCTTGAGGCAGTGGTTCAGTTGCCGAAGCCACATACCCGGTGCTTACAATCTGCCTTCGTCCGGGCCGCGTCTATGTTGAACATCAGGCTCCCCACGGTTGTATGTCTAAACTCGTGCGAATCCAAGCGTGGATTGCTTTCTATGCAATCATACAAGGTCGTCCTCTGTGCTACTCTGTCCTCTGTGTCTTGTTCTCTATCTGTACCCTATAGCACTTAGGGAGAGCAGCAAGTGTTTCATCATCCTCTCCGGCCTAGCTCATGCACCACACTCATCCGATGCCAATGCACTAATAGCGTGATACTTTACACGTCCCTACGCGTACATAGGTCAGCGAACCTTGCCTTTGTAGGCAGTGTCACGAAAGCTGCCGCGAAGCTAGCGGGAACATTCTTCCTTCGCTGTTTAAGCTTCGGTGCTTCGCATGCATTCTTCGCGATATATGGCTCGGCCGAGGACAAGGTACGCGCGACCGCCGCGCCCGCCGACTTCGCAAGTTCCAAATGGCAGAGTTGTGGGTCATGGGCTGAGGATGGCCTAGATTGATCGCCGATGTTGTGTGTGCTGATGGTTCCAGGATCTGGGGCGCCCGCTCGTATGTTCCTCCGGCATTTTTCCACACTCTCGGCCCCGACGCTCGCCTTCCCCACCCCCGCCCCCGCACCGTCCGCTCTCTGATCAAAACACATGTTCATCCTCCTCCACCCGTCGCCCGCCACCCTCTGTCGTGCCGACCGTCCGTCGCGTTTAGAGGTTCAACCTGGGGTAGAATTTCACCTGCCGCGTCGCCATATGTCTGTTCCACTCGCCGCCGAAGGTCGCTAGCCGTTTCTGGGGGAGCACGGGAGGAGGAATGACGTTTAACGCATCAGGAACCCATCCTCCCATCATCTCCATCAACCCTCATCCGCACCCTCTCCAGAGCGAGCGCGTCTGTGCCTAGGTCAGACGACTCCCTCTCCCGGACCGAGCCAGTTTGAGCATGTGCGCACAGACGGCAGCCTGCTATAAAGCCATGGCCAAGCCCGCGAAGAGTTTTCCCCGGGTGTGCCCTGAGCTGCTTCTCGCTCTTCTCATCCGCCCAGAGACCTCTCAGCGTTCTCCTGCTCGCCACCATGGGCAAAGGCGTATGTCTTTCCCTTATTCCGCGTCCCCTTCCGCCTCTAACAGCCTTTAACCATCCGTGTAGTACAGCGCCGCAATCGCGTCTAACCCCGTACGTCCCTTTTGACTGATTGTTCGCCGCCACCAAACGCTCACTCGTCCCTGACAGTACATCGTCGGTAAGCTGTACGCCCAGCGGCTGCGCCGTTCGACCCTGACTGTCTCCCGCAGGCTCGTTCGCATGTATCGGCGGTGGCCTCTTCGGACTGGACATCTCGTCCATGTCCGGTGTGCTCTCCAACGATGCCTACAAGAACACCTTCGGTAACCCCGGGCCCAACGCCCAGGGTGCCATCGTCGCCGCCATGCCCGCCGGCTCCTTCGTCGGTGCCCTCGCCGTCTCCAAGCTCGCCGACGTATTCGGCCGCAAGTGGACCATCATCCTCTCCGGCTGGATCTGGGTCATCGGCAGCATCCTCCAGTGTGCCTCCGTTGTGAGTGTGCCCCCATCCCCACGCGGCTTTGGAGCCCAGATAGACTGCGGTCTGCCATCAGGCCTCGTCTCCGGCGACTCCTCTGGCCGCGGGCTTCTTGCTTCCCACAGTGCGCTCCAGCTGACAACGTGACCTCTCTAGAACCGCGGCATGCTGGTCGTCGGTCGTATCGTCTCCGGTATCTCTGTCGGCGTGGCCTCCGCCATTGTCCCGCTCTACCAATCCGAGATTACTGAGCCCCGCATCCGTGGCCGTGTCGTGTCTATGCAACAATGGTGCGTCCGCTTTCCGCGCCGTCCCGCACCTTACGCTCAATTACCCACAGGTCCATCACGTGGGGTATCCTGCTTCAATACTTTGTGCAATTCGGTTGCTCGTACATCGACGGCGTGGCCTCCTTCCGCATCCCGTGGGGTCTGCAGATGATCCCCGCCATCATCCTGTCCGTCGGCATGCTCGCGTTCCCCGAGTCGCCGCGTTGGCTCGTCGACCACAACCGCCCGGACGAGGCGCTCGAGATCCTCGCGGACCTGCACGGCCACGGCGACCCGAACGCGGAGCTCGTGCAGCTCGAGATCGCGGAAATCAAGGAGCAGGTGCGCTTCGAGCGCACTGAGGGCGCCAAGTCGTACGCGGACCTCTTCAAGCCGGGCATCTTCCGCCGCGTCACGCTGGGCATGTCGCTCCAGATGTGGTCGCAGCTCTCGGGGATGAACATCATGATGTACTACATCATCTACGTCTTCCAGGGCGCGGGCCTCACGGGGCGGCGCGGGAACCTCATCGCGGACTCGGTGCAGTACGTGCTGAACGTGCTGCTCACGATCCCGGCCATCATCTACATCGACAAGTGGGGCCGGCGCCCGATGCTGCTCGCCGGCACGCTCCTCATGGGCTTCTGGCTCATGCTCGTCGGCGGGCTGCAGGGCCGCTTCGGCGAGTGGGGCACCGTCGACGGCGCGCGCGTGTGGGTCATCAGCGACCACGACGGCATCACGAAGGCCATCATCGTCTTCTCCTACCTCTTCGTCTGCTCCTTCGCCATCACCATGGGCCCCGTCTCCTGGACGTACCCCGCCGAGATCTTCCCCATGCGCGTGCGCGCCAAGGCCGTCTCCATCTCCACCGGTAAGTCCCCCACTCCCCACCCCCACTTTGCCCTTAACCCGCGCATCCCGACCACTGCTAACGCGCGCGCCGACAGCCGCGAACTGGGTGTTCAACTTCGCGCTCGCATGGGCGGTGCCGCCGGGCCTGTCGACGATCGCGTACAAGACGTACTTCATCTTCGGGACGTTCAACTTCGCCGCGTTCATCCACATCTTCTTCATGTTCCCCGAGACCGCCGGGCGCACGCTCGAGGAGATCGAGGACGTGTTCGCGCAGGGCCACGTCTTCACCGCGTGGAACGTCAAGCGCGACGTCGGCAAGAAGACGCTCCAGGACGTCGTGCGCGACAAGGTGCGTTTCTCTTCCTCTTCCTCCTCTCATCCATTTGCATCCCGTGCTAAGTATGCATTCGCATTCGCAGCACGAGATCCACGAGGTCGACAGCCACGAAGAAAAGCACGCGGTCTAGGCCCTCTCCCCTCCCTCCCTCCCTCCTCCCTCCCGCTCTCCTCCACTCACTTCTTGCCCGAGCCGGCGCGTTCCCACTCCCGCCGCCCACCATGCTCCATCTTGTTCGCCCGTCTGCCCGACCCGCCTCCTGCCTGTGGTAATCCGCACGCACCGCGTAGGTGCGGCGCGATACGACGCCTTGTAATGATTACGATCCTTCTCGCAATGTATAACTAGCTGTCAATCTCACCCTTGTTGTCTGTGGGACCTGATTCATCGTGCGCTCTAACACGTGCGGTCAATTGCTTGCTCGGTTGCGCCAACATTCGCATGCGAACCTAAGGTTCCTGCCGTGCAAAACTGTTCCGCATGGAAGGCAAGGCCAACACTCGTATATCAAGATGTGTCAAGTTTGATAATCGATTGAATGAGCGTATGTATGAGCAGTGCACAGCACTGTAAGGGAGTTGGACGTGGAATAATCTAACGCAGCGGATGTAGTATGACTGGGGATTCAAGAGACCGGGCATTTTCGGTACCCACTAGCGGTCACGCCGTCCGCACAGGGGGACACGGCATCTCGACCACAGAAGGCCTCCTCTCCGGGACGCATCGAATGCGGAGCTCCCTCGGACCAGGAAGCAGCTCGCGACACAGTCTCGCAGACAGGTCCCGCGGCGAGTCAGTGGCCGCGCAGAGCTCGCGCACACCCCCGCGCCGCGCTACATCTCGAACGCGGCTCGCCTCCCCGAAGGAGGTCACTTCCGGATGCACGCGCACCCTCCGCGGCTTGGGGTAGCAGATCCCGAAGTGGCAGCACTCGCGGTACACCCTGCAAACCACAACCCCGTCAGCAACCACCACACACAAAACAAAAGAAAACGACGCACGCCCTCTCGCCCCGATACCGGAGCACCCTCTCCCTCAACGACATCCCCACCTCCCTCTCCCTTACCCCGCGCGGCCGCACCCCCTGCCCCCTCGCGCTCTCCAGCATCCTCAGCCCCCCGCCCGCCCTCAAATACGCCGCCCGCCGCTCCAACCACGGCCGCATCGCGCGCTGCTCCTCCGTCATCCCCGGGTCCGCGTTCCGATCGCCATAATAGCGCGTGCCCCAGTGCGCGCACTGCCAGTCCGCGTTCACGAGCCGCGCGATCTTGCGGCGCGCGCGCCGCTCGAGCAGCAGCTTGCGCGCGAGGAGCGTCGTGAAGAGCGTCGCGGCGCGCGCGTCGTCCGCGGGCGCCGTGTCGAGCATGTGCGCGAGCTGCGCGGGGACGCGCGGGAGGCCGGAGCCGGAGACGCGGTCGCGGGAGGCGAACGCGAGGGCGCGCGTGAAGTCGTCTGTGTTGTCGGCGATCATGGCGGGGAGGCGCGGTATGGGTGGTCCGCGCGCCACTGGAACTATGTGAGTGTCATCAGGAAAGCCTCCGTGAACCAATGGAGGGGCACGGTGGATATCAGACGGTCTTACCGACTGTGGACGCTGGATTCGGCAGCGGTGCGCGAACATTGTTTGCCATGTCTGGAATTGAATGACGTGAGTTATCCAAATGTCTCTGTGAATCATCATGACACTCACTGTCAGACAAGCGGGTAGCAACGGTCATGACGTTTGGAGGCGGGACAATGTCTACAGCCGCGGCGAAACGAACCGACTTCTCCGTGGCTCGCTCTGCAAATCCAAAGAGTGCCCGCCATGGTCAGTAAGCTTCAAGTTGTGGTTAGGGATTGGCAAACCCGACTCACTGCTGCAGCGAGGTTCCTCAGCTTGATGAACCTGGTTCTCACTGCACTGGGAGTTGCGCCGCGCCACCTCCGCGGGAGTAGGCCTGGGTCCGCGAGGGCGAGGCTGGGAAGCGGACATCGGCGAACGTGGCGCGGACATTCTGGCGGGAGACCAAAGCGGGGAAAGAGGATTGGAAAAGAACAAGCAAAGGCGTTTGGAAGCCAACTTGAAATGTCTCCGGAGAAGGGTCGTCAGGACCGAGTTGGACAGCGACGAGAGAACTGGACGCTTGAAGGACCGCCGGGATGCGTGCTTGGATGAGTGTCCCATCCAGCTAGCCATCGCGCTCTTTTCAACAATACAGGACAATGGCCACGGCTCAACAGCTGACGCACGCCGTCTTCCAAAGGACCTATGCGTGCCCCCACATCTCCACACATCCAGAACAAGTCATAGTGTCGCGTTCATTCTCGAAGAATCGGTGTGGACTCCACGCACCAGGTCAGTCCTCGACACACCACACAACTATACACATTCTATGGTCGCCCAAGGAGGACAATAAAGGTCTTGCGAGGACTCATACCTATCCAGCACCGCCACAGAAAACAGTAGTGTCTTACTGACAATGTTTGCATGCCATATTCCCGTAGTCCTTGACCAGACGTCAGCACCCGCACATAATCAACCAGTGCCGTCGTTGATCCTCAGGACGTCCTGCAGAGCCACTACTTGAGCGTAGACCTGCATATATGACTCACTTGTTGAGCCTACAACAAACCGAATATCGTACATACATCCGACAGCAGCTAAATCCCCAGACGCGACGTTCCGTCTGCCCATTCCAGATATTGATATCCCGGTCGTCCCTTGCAGTGCATGCAAGTGACGAATTGCCATCTGCACAGCTCTGAACAGGAAGGGCAGAGTGTACACGCGTGCACAATCGCCCCAACCTGAACGGCGCGCATCGGCGGCCAACGCCGGAAGGCGCGGACTACAAGGGCAGCACCAGTTCTCTGTTCTGCTTGCGTCCGAGTCCCACGGAGGCCGCATCTGTGTATGCGTGTGGAAGCGGTGAGATAGCTTTGATCTCAATGATGTCGCAGCCGTCAATCGTGCTCATCTGCGAATAAGTCGATGTCTAACTGAGACAGCCGCGGCGTGATAATAACAATAGCATCACGCGGCTTACCTGGTGTTCGTGTATAGTCCGTCCGCGACGAAGCGATCTAATGTCCGAGTGTGCCGTCTCTGTCGTGGGAGAGTAGCATGCTCCGAACACGCAGTCGCTAGCCTCACGGTCCCCAGTGGGATACTGAGCCCGGAAGGTGCTACGGGAGTGCAAGCTGCGGATGCACAATTCATCAGCGTCCCTGATGCTTTGTACGACGGAGAGAAGCACGCTTACGCTGCAAGAAGCGTTATAGCGTATACTGGGAGACGGAAGGGGTTCAGCGTGCGATGTCACTCGACCCTCCGGGGGTAATGCGTACGTTTCGCGCCAGCGATGGCGAAGAGCCCCCAGATGCCCGTGTTGTGTGGGCGGACGAAGGCCTGTCAACGCAAAGCACGGCACGTGAGTAAAGCCAACACAACACGGCGCGGCATATATGGGTGACTCACGAGTACTGTGGTGAGTAGGTCGAAAACGCTGGCAGTGCGAGGTTCGAGCAGTCAGCTCTGGAACGTGCGCATCTACTGTGTAATTCCGTACCCATTCAATAGGCCTGTACGAAATGTTTTCGGACAAGGTCAGGATCGCAGAGCGACATGGACGACGAAGCCCTGACCTGTGTTGACCGAGTACATCATAAGCACGCTGACGATATTGTCCGTGCTGAATGAATGGTGAGATGAGCGTGGCCTCCTCGTCAGCACAGAGCAAGTATCCGAGAGGTACCGCATGAAGGATCAGACGTACGCCGTGCTAAAGCCCGTCCGTTTGCGTCGCAGGATGTGGATGAGCAATGTTGTTAAGATCAGGTCGGATGCCATCGCCAGGCAGAAAGCAATCGGCGTGAGGCGCTACAGCATGAACAGAAGAACGGTCAACACTGCAATTCCAGCTATGATGATTAGAGGAAACAGCTCCTACCAGGAACATCCTAAATTCCGGATTTTCCGTGATGAATCTAGACGGGTTAAGGCACACCGGCCGAATGAACACAAGACATAAGCAGTTTACTCACTCCATGACAGTCCCCGCTAAGACGTCCGAATAGATTACTCTACCAGAATAGGATCGAGTATTGTTCGCACTCACTTATGAAAATACCTGTAGGAAGGCCGTAGCGATGTTTTTGAGATAGTCACAAAGTAGCGTCATGTAGCAACCAACCTAGCTCGGCGAGAGATAATATGCACTAGAAAATGTGATGAGGACTCTCATTACGGTATCCTGTCTATACCAGAGTGGACGGACGGAACGTACGGAGAGTACCACCACTGGTCGATATCGAGGTTCAAGCAACCACACGCGCCGGGCAAAAAAGCTTCATCGCTGATTATCGATCAAACAATCCCGGGTTCAAAGTAAATGGAGCGTACCTTTGTGAGACGGCCATAGTCAATCCCTATGAGAGACGAGTGAGGGTGAGCAGGCGGTCCGGAGTCTTTGTAGACCCACGCACCGCTACAGATGGGTAGAGCTTGAAGCAGGTCAATACGTTGATCCCCTTGGATTGCTTAAACATGTACTAACATTGGTGGACCTGCGAGAGGATGAACGCGCGGTCAACGTCGTTTTCGGGGAAGCAGTTCACTCTGCGTACTTACCATAAGCCGAGAGAAAGATTTTGCGGGCGGAAGTAGTTCGTCACGAGATAGTAATAGCTGGGTGAACGGGCAATCCGTAAGGTTTCATAGCCTTTGATCAGCAGTTAAAGACGGTCCCGTACCATACGTGCATAGATAATGCACTCGACACAATCTCGAGGGATCTGGGATCATTGTGAGGAACTTAATTCGGAGTGGGAGAGTACATGACGCTTGGCAAAGGTTTTCTCACACTGTGAGTGCGACCTTTCCGAGAAGGATGAGTGGATCGATCAGGGAACATAAGATGGTTCATACCAGGCCTTTGAGCCATGAGGGATCATTGCGGAAATTACGGGCATATCGATACGCCTGGTGAAGAATAACACCGAGGAGGCTAAGGCGAGTGTCAATTATCCTTCTGCTTCTGAAGACATGTGGAAACTCACATCAGCCCCAGAAAGGTGGCAATGAGAAGCGCGCCGATGGTGCTACCAAGAGATGGCGGCTCTACTTGAGAAGTTGCGGTGTTGGGTTCAGCACTGGGCGCGGTGACAGTCCGCATGTGAGGCATGATGCATGGACACAAGGAGGGATGGGTAGCCGGGCACAAGCACCACTCCGCCTCTTACCTCGTTTCTAGTTTTAACCATGGGAGGTGCGGGAGCTTTTGCAGATGCATCATAATCAGGCATCCGAAGATAGTTCGAGTGAGAAGGTGGCTCAGCACCGCCAGAACAGAACAGTGCTCTCGGCGCCCCCGGTCAGACAAGGCTGGCGAATCGGAAACGGTAGTCTGCAAACACCGTTCTGCACCGCCTGACAGTGCATGATAGGATAAGTTGGGAAACGAGCTACAACCGGTAGGCCAATCATATCACAAGTTCGAGTCGTCGTGACTGTTCAACGTCGAGAACTTGGTGGCATACGTCAGTTTAAGCATCGGGTCATCTTTGACACGACTCACCGAAT
The DNA here is from genome assembly GCA_022264855.1 of Lenzites betulinus. Taxonomy (NCBI): domain Eukaryota; kingdom Fungi; phylum Basidiomycota; class Agaricomycetes; order Polyporales; family Polyporaceae; genus Lenzites; species Lenzites betulinus. The sequence continues at coordinate 61,553 of JABYQU010000081.1, read as the reverse complement.
AGCTCCTTTCATGATTCCACACTTTCCACGACACCCACGGACTTGGGCGCACTGTGATATAGAAGCATACGTGCGTATGGAGGAGTCGGGCGGTACCTACCCCCTATCACTGGATAGGCGCGGTCCTCGAAGCATGCACAACCTTCGTGTGAGACTGCTATGATGTTGATAGTCGCTGTTTTCTCCACCACGTTGGTCCCTCGTAGGTTTTTCGCCAGGCATTCGATACGGCATATATACATTTCCAATCTCGGTCATAACTTCTCATACAATACTTAGATCGCATCTATGTCAGCGTTCTTGCCTCCGCCACGAGGCAAAAATGCGTACCTATGCGCCCCACGTGTAGAGACGGTGCCTATGCAAGGCAGTTGGCCCACGACTGCAATTGGACAGGCCATCCCGATGCCTGTCGGCGTTGTGGGCGCATCGGGAGACGCTTCGAAATCGGAGGTTGTAATGCGGGCTTCTCGGTATCAATCCTGTGCTTCGCGCCTCAGAACGGACCCTTTCTACATCCGCGTGGTCCTCAGATGACCTAGGAGCACCGTTCGGAGGGGCACGGTCAAACAAAGCGCCTGAAGATTGCCCGGCACGCAGGTCCCAGGATTTGGTTGTTGTCTGCCATAGATGTGACGTTCAGAAGGCGTTGTGCACTAAGGGTTGGCACACGATAACTTAGGGGACACATTTTCGTATGAAAAAAACTGCCGGCCTGCAGTGCGCCGTGCGGTAAGTCAAACCAAGCGGGGACATACCAACACAACCTGTTAAAACACTAGTGCATGGACTGGCGCATTATTTTCTGTGATATAAGTCAGTTGTGCACATCCATACTTGGCTGGATATGAGTACGTACAGAAGACCTAGGATATAGGAACATGGTAAGTCTTGGTCGTCAGGAGGAACGATTGTAAGCGCCCATGGCCGGCAGGCGTAACGGTACTTAGATCTGGATCTGGGCGCTAAGCGTTAAACATCTTGTCCTTGTCCGAAATGGGAATGTTCAGTACGACGACGACGACAGCTGCATCAGCAAAACCGTGAGCTGCGCGGATGTGCTTGGGAGCACTGCGAAGTGCTCACAATCCTTGCGATTGCGCCCATTTCTTGCGCCCTATATACCATCGATAGCCGCAACTTGCCAAGCAGCACAATCCCTCGCAAATCCTGCGAGCACGCGCGTCGTTTGCGCGCGATTCCGCCCTATCTGTGCACACTCAAGCAAATCCATGTACGGTCGTGCCAAATGATAAAAAAAAACATTTCCCGTCGCATGCTGCTAGCATTGACGGTCACAACACTGGCGGGAGGTCTACAAAAGGGACGGAACCTGAAAGAGCGAGACGGAGAGAGCAAGACGAAGAGAGCAAGACCGAGAGACCGAGACCGAGAGACCGAGACCGAGAGACGGAGACGGAGAGAGTAATGAGTCTGAAACTGCTCGCGAGCATCAAGCACCAATGCCATCGGTGTCATCATCCTCGAGGTACTCGAGCGCGAGCGCGAGTTGGTCAGGGACCTCGGTGTCCGGAGTGTCGCTGTCAGGGCCTGTCCCATAGACATACCTATAGAAGCAGATTAGTCCATGCACTTTTGGTCCCAATAGCACTCACTTTTGGAAGCGAGCGAGGACAGGGGTAGCGAAACGGGCGCGCTTGAAAAGCTGAACAATCCTGTGGAAAAAAGCCTCGCCGTTGAAGGTCTTGAAGCTTTGATGGTTCCAGTCGACCTCAGACGAAAGAATGTGTCGCATCTGTTGACGAAGTCGTGAGAATTGGGTGCACAAAGCCATGATAGGTGGAACGAGAAGCCTACCAGCACCGCGATGTATGCGATCGACCCTCCCTGGACGCGATTAATGCCATGCGTGCGCGAGATTGAGGCGCGGCCGCCGCTGGTTGCCCCAGCCGGGAGGAGTGCAGATCCGGGGCTTGTCCAGACGCATCGGTAGCCCTACATGGCAGCTCGTCAGCAGTGCATGATGGATTACATGGGCACGTAAGCATATTACACTCATTAGAAGGTCGCCCTCGCAAAGCCCATCGAGGAAGTCCTTTGCATCTGAGCTGATCGGCCGCGTCCCGTCGCCGTATAGGAATGAAGGAAAACCCATCTCATTCATCTTGATGTTGCCATTGCAGAGACCTTGCAGGAAGCTATATAGGGGCTGTGATCAGCAGGGTGACTAAACGATTAAAAATGCAGTTACTCATTGAGGTTCTTGTCGAATTCATGGCGCGCTGTACCCCAAACAAGGAGGCGCGCAGACCAGCTACTATTCCATCCCCAGTTGGCCCGGTTAGCATCAAAGGTGCCGTCGGGTTTGTTGGTGATGTAAACGTAGTCCACGCCCGCAATGGGCTCCCCCTCTGAGTCTTGACTGGGCGGAATCTGGACCCTAACTGCCAGGATCCAGCTGCTGATGTTGGCCTTGAGAGTGCTGATGTCTGTTGAGCGTCCCTGACGTGCATGGTAGTCGACCTGATGTAGAGTGAGTTCGCGCCATGATGAGGTGGAAAAAAGATGGACGGGTGACATACAAACTGTGAGAGAAGCATGACGGCTTCGCGATCCTCATCGAGAGATGGCAGGAACTCGTGCAGGAATGGCGCCATCTCAAGCAACCAGCGTGCTAGCTCAACATACCGGTCAAGTGTTTCCGGGTCACTGTGGCAACGAGTTTGTCAGTGTGATGTCCCAGTGCATGCACACGCACATACCAGTTGATGCCAGCACGACGGTTGATCACATCGTCGGGATCCTTGGCAGCGCATATAGCCAGGCCCATCGTCAGGGCTTGACTGATAGTGATGTAGGGCCCATGTATGCGCATTGCAAGGCGCGCAACATCGTGCAGATAGGCCAGGGCCGAGCCCTTTTCACTGTAGACAAGATAATGAGTACTAGACAGATGCGAACATAGACAGTGTGTGCCGTACCCGAAGCCCCATCATGTTCGGTCCTTGGAAGCCTTCAGCTGGTTGATGAGCTGATTGAGCCGAACACGGGGTGACCTGCCAGTCAGTAGTGCGACTCCCTGGTTGGAATCATCAGCATCAGGATCGTCATGCTCCTCTGCCAGCTCTTCGGCGATTAGGTCAGCCGGGTTGGGTAGGATAGGTGCAGGCGACTGGGCCGTGCGTGGCAAACGAGCTGGAGCAAGCTGTTACAACCGCACGTGCTTCAGTGACGGTTGGTCACACGATTATGTCTGGGATCGGTCACGGACTCTGCCTCATGGTTACCATGTGTTTTGGATACGTGTTTCGGTGCCTCATGGCTACGGTGTGTTTCTGCTACGCGTTTCAGTACCTTATGGCTACGGTGTGGTTACCTGCAGGCTGCGCCTCATGGTTACAGAGTGTCTCACATGTATATATACGAGTAGGAGAGCTGAGGAGAACCTCAGCTCGACCTGGTTATCTATCGCCCTTCGAACCTCCCCTCTGAACCTCGATCCCTCTGTGTGAAGCGTCTAAGTCCCTGTGCTGAAAGCCTAACAAGCGAACCACTGGGCATCGTCTTAACATAAGGTCGAGCTCTCCCCATCCGTCGATCTACCAGGATCTAGACAACCAGCTGAAACCCGACGAACCCGAACCTGAACCGCTGCTGAAAAGCGAGCGGTAACCCGACGAATCGACACGGAACCAGTCCCGAACGAATCAGAAGACTGGTCCTTTGACCCCAGCACTGGGTTAATCTACCACGAAGAACACCTAGTCTACCCAGTAGGAGACGACAAGTGGAGATACATAAACCAAGAACGAACAGACGTAACTATCGACGAACTCCGAGCAGAGAACCCCAACTACGACGAACGATACTATCGCTTCACTGGAAGAGAAGCCCCGAGACTAAGAGTCACACCGAACCCGACCCCACTCGACCAGATCGCACAGGAAGACCCTGTCCCAAGAGAACCAGAACCCGAGAACTCCGAGAGTGAATCAGAGCAATCTCAGCATAGCTTCGACACCCCCACCCCACGAACCACCGGAGAACTTCCTGCATTGACAGACGCAGTAGCCACTATCCATATCCACGAAGAACCCCGACCGCAACCCAGAATGGCAGACGAAGTCAAGCTCAAAATGCCGCCGACCTTCGATGGCAAACGAGAAGAGCTCATCGGATGGACCCAGAAATGCGCTCTCTACTTCAAGTTCTATGAAACCAAGTTCAACACCGACGAGAAGAAAATAACATTCGCGCTCATGTTGATGAACGAAGGAACGGCAGGACAATGGGCCAGCGACTTCATCACCGAAGCAGAAGCTCGGAATCCCGTCAACTATGGCACTTGGAATGCCTTCAAGGATGCGCTCAAAGCTTCGTTCCAAGACGTCGATACGGCCGCCAGCGCCAGAGTCCTGCTACGGAACCTCAATCAGGGCAAGAAGACAGCGGAAGAATACATTCTCGAGTTCAAGAATGTCATCAGTCGATGCGGAATCAAGGACTTCAACGTTATCGCCGACTTCTTCTATCAAGGGCTGAACAAACCCCTGAGAGAAAAGATGTTTGCATTGGCCACTATGCCAGATGACGCCAGCAAGCTCTACTCTCAAGCAGCCCGCCTCGAACAGCAATGGCGACTAGGCCAAGCCTACGATAAGAACTCGACGAAGAAGCCAGTATTCTTCCCAAAGCGCTACTCGAGCCCAAAAGAGAAGGACCCTGACGCCATGGACGTTGATCGCATGACCACCGAAGAAAGAGACCGACACTACAAGGAAGGACGATGCTTCACCTGTCATGAAATTGGACATCTCTCTCGCCACTGCCCAACCAGGAAGAACAAAGGGAAGCAGCCAGCACGCAAGATGCGGATGACCGAAACAGAGGAGGAAGCCGAAGAAGAGGGTGACGAAGACGGGAACACTCGCACTGTCACAACAGCCAGAATTCGCACTGCACTCAGAGGAGTTACCAACCCAGTTGAGAGGGACTCGATGGTGAAGGACATCCTGGAGGAGGGTTTTTAAGAACGTGGTCCGAAGCGACGTCGAAACCACGCACGCAGGTCCGTGCTGTAATTATGGCAGACACCACCAAGCAATCCATGAGGATACCGCTGGCCATAATCACGGACCGAATCGTCGAAACCCAAGCCCTTATCGACACGGGAGCACAAGACTCCTTTGTGGACTATCGATATGTCCTAGAAAAGAAACTGCCGATACAACCCCTCAAGGTCCCTATCCGAGCCCTCAACGCCGATGGAACCCCAAACAAGCAAGGGACAATCAAAGACTGTTCAGTCCTAGAAATCGAAGCTGGAGGACATCGACATCTTGTCCGCATGCTTGTCACCTCTCTAGGAAAGGAGAAGATCATCTTAGGGCTTCCTTGGCTACAAAGGGTCAACGCCGAAATTGACTTCACCCGAGGCTCCCTTCACATCGACCCAGCAAAAGTGAATCTACAGCTCTCTGAACGGTTGCGACAGCTCTGGTTCCCAGAACAGAACCACTTCACCGGACGAATCATGCGGAAGACAACCATAGAAGATATTCCTGAAGACAATACGCGCCAACAGTCGGAAGAAGGCAGTATCATTGCACAACAAGACACCATGAAAGCACCCTTTGCAGAATTACCCACGCCAAACGACGATCACCAAGAACAATGCACCGATAACCTGATACTAGCGTACCTGGACAAGACCATTGAGCACCACGGGGACTACCTAAAGCTAGGAGACAAACTCACCACAGAAAACCCTAGTGAGGAAGAAGACCAGCGAGTCCGTCCCCGCCCGCGAATAGGACGAATCTATCGAGCACCGGAAGGAACAAGCTTCATCTACTCTATGAATCTCTGGATACGGGCCAAGATCAACCCGGCTATGGCGCTCGCACAACAAGCGTCCGAGAATAACCAGAAGATCCTACCTGAAGCATACCAAGAATTTGCATCGGTGTTTGAGAAGAAAGCGGCGGAACGATTCCCATCCTCCAGACCCTGGGATCATGCCATTGAACTGAAACCGGATTTCGTGCCTAAGGATTTCAAACCATATCGGCTGTCTCCACAGGAGCAACAAGCAGCCGATGAATTCATTGATGAAAACCTAAAGAAAGGCTATATTCGCGAATCCAAATCCCCAATGGCATCACCACTATTCTTTGTTGGCAAGAAGGATGGATCTCTACGGCCATGTCAAGACTACCGCTATCTCAACGAAGGAACCATCAAGAACGCTTACCCGCTCCCGCTAGTAGCCGAACTGGTTGACAAGCTGCAAGGTGCCAAGATCTTCTCCAAACTAGACTTGCGATCAGGCTACAACAACGTGCGAATCAAAGATGGTGATCAATGGAAAGCAGCTTTCAAGACCCACCGAGGACTATTCGAACCCATGGTCATGTTCTTCGGACTATGCAACTCCCCAGGAACCTTTCAGGCAATGATGAACGCCCTATTCAAAGACATGATCGACGAAGGATGGCTTGTGATCTACATGGACGATATCCTCATCTTTTCGAAGGACCAGAAGACACACAAAGAACGGACACGAAGGGTGCTGCAAAGGCTACAAGAAAATGACCTGTTCTTGAAGCTGGAGAAATGCACTTTTGACGCACCAGAAGTGGAATATCTTGGGATGATCATCCGGGAAAACCAGGTAGCCATGGACCCTATCAAGCTGAAAGGCATCCAGGATTGGAAAGAACCCACCGACGTCAAAGGAGTACGGTCATTCTTGGGCTTTGGTAACTTCTACAGGCGTTTTATCGATCACTTTTCGGATATTGCAAAGCCGCTGAACGACCTAACCCGAAAGAACACCAAGTGGGAATGGACACCAGCCTGTCAGCAAGCCTTTGATACCCTGAAGAACAGATTCACCACAGCACCCGTCCTGCTAATGCCTGACACCTCCAAACCATTCTTCATCGAATCAGACGCATCGGACTTCGCATCAGGAGCCGTCCTCCGACAACGAGACGAAAATGGCGACCTCCATCCATGCGCATATTTGTCCAAGGGATTCAACGAAGCAGAACGAAACTACGAGATCTATGACAAAGAACTCCTAGGGATAATCCGATCTCTACAAGAATGGCGCCACTACCTCCTCGGAGCACCTCATCCAGTACAAGTCCTTTCTGACCACAAGAACCTGACCTACTACCGTGATGCCCACCGACTGAACCGACGGCAAGCAAGATGGCTACTCTTCCTATCCGAATTCGACATCCAGCTACACCATGTCCCAGGAAAAGACATGATCCAATCCGACACCCTGTCCAGACGACACGACCTTGGCCATGATAAGAAGAACGATAATAATGACCGCGTCCTCCTACCCGAACACCTCTTCGTCAGAATGATTGACTCCGAACTGCAAACACGCTTCAAAGAGTTTGTCATCAAGGACCAGATATTCCAGGCAATACACATGGCGCTGAAGACCGGAACACTTCCCCCAATCAAGTCTGCACTATCAGATTGGGAAGAACGGGACGGAATGGTATTCTTCAAGAACAGATGCTACGTCCCCGCTGATGAACAACTTCGGAGAGACCTAATCCAACGCTACCATGACACCCCGGCAATGGGACACCCCGGACGCTTCAAGACACTAGAACTCCTACGACGCGACTACTGGTGGCCAGGAATGCACACAATGGTGTCTCGCTACGTGGAAGGGTGCGCGGAATGCCAGCAAAACAAGATCAATACGCATCCCACCACACCACCGCTGAACCCCATCTCGGCCGACGGCGTCACACGACCCTTCCAGCAAATCTCTGTTGACTACATCACCGATCTACCGACATCTGACGGTTTTGACTCAATCATGGTCATGGTAGACCACGGCCTTACAAAGGGGGTAATCCTTACACCATGCAACAAGACCATCGACGCCATCGGAACAGCCGCGCTCATGTATCAAACCGTATACCGACGTTTTGGCCTCCCAGAAAAGATCATCTCCGACAGAGGACCACAATTCACATCACACGTCACCAAGGAACTAGGAAGACTCCTGAAGATCACGCTTTCTCTCAGCACCGCATACCACCCACAGAGCGATGGACAAACGGAAAGAGCCAATCAGGAACTTGAAGTCTATCTCCGGATCTTCTGCACAGGTCGACCAGACACCTGGTCAAGACATTTGATCGACGCAGAAGTAGCGCACAACCAACGAGCCCATGCAGCCAGAAACGCCTCCCCCTTCTACCTCATGATGGGATACAACCCGTCCTTGATCCCCATTGCCTACCCAAGGACCAATGTTCCCCTGGTACAAGACCGCCTAACTGACCTGCAAAAGGCACGTGACGAAGCACTAGCGGCACATGAGTTAGCCCGGCAAATAATGAGGGACCGCATTATGGGAAAGTTCATCCCCTTCAAGAAAGGGCAGAAGGTCTGGCTCGAAGGCAAGAATTTGAAACTGTCATACGCCACCAGGAAGCTTGCGCCCAAACGAGAAGGACCATTTGAAATCCTCGAAGTCATCGGCACCCTCAATTACCGTCTCAAGCTACCTGAAACATGGAAGATCCACCCCGTGTTCCACGCAAGTTTCCTCACCCCTTATAAGGAAAACGAAACACACGGCCCCAACTACACGCGCCCTCCACCTGATCTGATCGACGATCAAGAAGAATACGAAGTTGAGGCCATCGTGGGACACAAGAAGCAACGAGGCGGAATCAGTTACCGAATCAAGTGGAAAGGATACTCCAGTGCCGAAAATACATGGGAACCGGAAGACATGCTGCTGCCTCATGCCCGAGAGCTCTTAGAAGGATATAAGCGGGCCAAGAAATTGGCCTGAACCTCAACATGCTCGCACTCCTCGTACTCCTCTGTCTCTACATTCTCGCCCTCTTCGCCATCTCCCTCGCAGCCATCGCCTACATCCTGCGAGAGTTCTCTCAACGACTACTCGAGAGGACCCTCCTCTCCAGGGACTACCCCCCCAAGAAGGACGACTTCAACGCATGGGGAACATAGTCGCCATCCTCATCACCACCTTCACCGCTTTCCTCTTCGCTCTTGCCTTCCTCAGATACGTTTCTCAACTCTACTTCTCACTCCTCCAACACCTCCTCGACCACCGCGACCCACTCTCTCCCACCACCGTCGAAGACACTGCGACCAGCCATGGGGATGGAACTCCCATTCTCGCGCAATACCTGGGTCCCGACTCGGCCTAACACACCCGTTGAAGACACCGCCAATTACGTGTTCGTCGACGAAAACATCGCACCCACTCAATCGTCGAACTCGTCGGAGGAAACTCTTCACGAATCCGAAGCGGTACAATTGTCGGACCCACGGATAGAAGCTTTCGCTGTAGCTTATGCACGAGCCGTCGACACTCAAGACGAGCTCGAAGACATAGTCGACGAAACCCTTTCAAGACGCAACTACAACCTGTGGGTAGTGGTCAGTCAGGAGTTCTTCCAAAGGCGCGTAATCCGTCACCTCGAAGCAGTACAACAAGCGTTGGAGAATGTCCCCGGGGAAGAAGCGGCACACGCGCTTTACCACCTCGACGAAGGGATGCAGCACCTCTCGGACGCACGGGAGAACATTGACCATGCCCTCTCGTGGCCCACCAATCGACACCGCCTCCAACAGTACTTTGGACGAATCGTACCGGAACTCGGTGAACCAGAGCCAACCGAGCATCCGGGGGGTCCAGCATCATCTCGACGAACACGCGCGCTATCCCCGGCCCCTGAAGCACGATACGTTCGACCTCGCCTCGAACAGATCCAGCCCCTACGACCTCGTCCCGACACCCCCAGACCCGTACCTTGGCAAGCACCACTGCCAATCCCTCCTCCACCGCAGCTATCAATCCCATTCTACGCCACTCCGGTACCTGTCGCTGCGGAAAACGCGACTACTAGCCGATACCCCATCCTCGACGCAATAGCCAATGAACAGTTCTGCCTCAACTGCGTCATCGTCGGCCACGGAACGCTATACTGTCCCCAGAGACAGTGTCATTGGTGCAGGATGTGGGGTGCAGGACATCTCGACGCGGACTGCCCTTGGTTCGGAACTGCGTCCCCTCGCTCTCCTCCGCGCTCACCGGAGACTCGACACTTCCGAGACAACATCTGAAGAAGTCGAGGGCGACTTCCTACCATAGAAAGGGGGTTATGTTACAACCGCACGTGCTTCAGTGACGGTTGGTCACACGATTATGTCTGGGATCGGTCACGGACTCTGCCTCATGGTTACCATGTGTTTTGGATACGTGTTTCGGTGCCTCATGGCTACGGTGTGTTTCTGCTACGCGTTTCAGTACCTTATGGCTACGGTGTGGTTACCTGCAGGCTGCGCCTCATGGTTACAGAGTGTCTCACATGTATATATACGAGTAGGAGAGCTGAGGAGAACCTCAGCTCGACCTGGTTATCTATCGCCCTTCGAACCTCCCCTCTGAACCTCGATCCCTCTGTGTGAAGCGTCTAAGTCCCTGTGCTGAAAGCCTAACAAGCGAACCACTGGGCATCGTCTTAACACAAGCTCACGCGAGCTGCTCCGTGTGTCTGTACGGTTGTGGGTATGATGGTGATGTGATCGAGACCATTCATGGTGATCATCTCGTTGGCGTCGAGAAGAGCTGTCCCCAAAGTCTTGACGCCCACGAGATTGGCTGTGGCGAGATTGGCTGCGTTCCCATTGGTTACGCCCACAAGATTGGCGAGGACTGGCAGAGCGGCTGTGACGTCCTGTCCCTGAAGTGCGTGTTCGCGAGCGGGCCCGGGATCGGTGACGGCTTTGAACAGGTGCAGGTGCCTGCCTCGATGGCAGGCGTCCTTCTCAATGCTAGGAATTCTGGAGGGGAAGAACATGACTCACTGAGGTCGGCGGGAGGTTGCGCGAGACATACTGAGGACAAGATGGGGGGGAAAGAGTCGCAGTTGACTTGAAGGAGCACATTTTTCTCTCTCTTATGCGCGGGGAGTGTGAAGTGCTCAGGAAAAGGAGCTTTCACATACCAGGTTTGGGCAAACACTTGCCAAATTGGGCACTTGAACGCGTACGCGTTTGGAGCGGGAGGTCACGTGAGCGCGTGGACTTGAGCGCTCTGGACTTGTCGAAATCGCTCTCTCCTCCTACTGTCAGCTTGAGTCCCTGTTCTGGGGCAATGCGGCCTCTCATCATATTCTTTCTTTTCATCTGTCTGGCCTTGATGTCAAACAACTGCATTGGTTGCAAGAAGGACCAAACCCGCCTCAACTCTCATCAAAAGCACTGCAAGGCGTATCTTGATCTTCTAGGTGGAGGCGTCAAACGACGTGCTAAGGACGTGCACACTCTCCACCAGGAAGAAGCACGCCGACGAGAGGAAAAGCATGTAGCTGAGACTGAACGCTTGCAACTGCTTGCAGAGGAACGAGCACAGGCTGAGGTACGTGAATATGCATCGGCACAGTATTACATGAATATTAAAATACAAGCAGGTCGAGCGAGAGGCTGCTCTGCCTATCGAAGAGCCGTCATTCAGTCGTTCTGGTCGCCCACGCCGAGCACCAGCATGGATCCGAAAGGGCGATATGGTTCCTACGTCCCTCGCAGGCTTGCCCGAGCACCTCCCTCGCCCGCCATCACCGCATGCACGTCCACCTCCACCGTCAGTTGAGGAGGTTCTAGATGTAGAGGGAGAACCTCTTCAGCCCCCCATATACCAACAACCCCCTCCCATCGACACCCGCCCCAATGCCTTTGGCGTTTTCCGCCGATATGCACATCTACCTCAGCACGACCCGGAGGAGGGTCGCACGCTCGGCACCTTCACAGATATCCCCACAAACACACCTACATCACATACAGATGCCCATCCTCTTCGCCCTTTTGGCACGGCTTTGTCTGTAGCTGGCGCCGCAAAGGATTACTTTGCGCCCTTCCTCAATGCCTCGGTTTTCAGACTGATGACTTGGTTGTACTCTGGCTCGGGTGTCAAGTCGTCAGGCGAGGTAGATCGACTCGTGAACAATGTCATCCTCGCGGATGACTTCAATCGGGACGACTTCATCGGTTTCAGCGCCAAGCCAGAGCTGACGCGATTGGACAAACACACCGACACCACCGAGGAATCATTCCCAGCAGCAGACGGCTGGCGGCGCACTTCAGTCACCCTCCATCTTCCAAAGACACGTGTCAAGCATGAGTCAGAGGCCTCAGCTCCCTCGTTTGAGGTACCTGGTGTCGTTTACCGGCCTTTTCTTGCCGCCATCCGTGCAGCTTACGAGGACCCCACTGCCCTGCTCTTGCACAACACCCCCTTCCAGCTCCTCTTCTCACCTCCAACAAACGCCGCATCTGGTGCTGCAACATCTCCATCCACCGCTCCATCTCAAACCGCTCCATCATCCCCCTCTCCAGCGCCTGCTGATGACGCTCCTGCCCCTCCCATCCCTGTCAATCCCAACCCTCCTGAACGCCTGTACTCGGAGCTATACAACACAGATGCGCTCAACCGTGCAGACACTGCTGTGCAACAGAAGGCTCGAGAGGATCGCGAGCCCGGCGACGATGCATCTATAGTGTATGCTGTCGCCGGCATCATGCTCTACTCGGATTCGACCCACCTCACCAACTTCGGGATGGCCTCTCTTTGGCCGATCTATTTCTGGCTGGCGTCACTGTCCAAGTATATTCGTGCGGCACCAAACACATTTGCTACACACCATTTGGCATACATCCCCGGGGTGCGTTTAACTTCTACGTCCCAGTATTATACAGACCAGCTGATATACTCGCCCCAGCTACCTGAACTGGTCAAGATGGCCTATGAGCATGCATATGGCGTTGCTCCGACACCTGCAGTGCTGCGCTTCTGCAAGAGGGAGCTCATGCAGCAAATATGGCTCCTTTTACTTGACGACGAGTTCATGCAGGCCTACGTGCATGGATTTATTGTCAAATGTGGTGACGGCATCACACGTCGCCTTTTCCCGCGCCTCTTGGCCTATTCGGCAGACTACCCAGAAAAGTGCGTCGTTGTCTAACCAGTAATCTGTTAACCATCTGCTAACCTTTTCATCAGATGCCTCATTGCTTGCATCAAGTACCTAGGTCGGTGCCCATGCCCTGACTGCCTCGTGGAGAAGGACAAGATCCACCTCATGGGTACGAAGAGGGACATGGCCATGCGGCAGAATAAGCGTCGTGAGGATACACCCTGGCTCCAGCGGATGCTTGTGCGCATACGCGGGTGGATTTTCAACCGTGGCTTGGCAACTGAAGGAAAGGCAATAGAGGCTGTCCTCAACGCCACGTCCACATCACCTAATCAGGTTGGTCTTGTCCACACGTATCTGTATGTGCCTCACTAATATATATTTCCACTAGAGTGCATTCTCGCGCCGTCTTGCCAAATATGGGTTCGATATCTATCGCATGCTGGTCCCCGACGTGATGCATGAGATTGAGCTTGGAACCTGGAAAGCAACGATGACACACCTCGTGCGAATCCTCACGTGTATTGGGCCATCAGCGGTCAACGAGCTCAACATCAGGTACATTTACTTAGTCGTCAATTCGCCACTTGGTACTGATACAACTATGTCGCCAGATTTGCCTCAATCCCTACGTTTGGCCGTGATACAATTCGCCGCTTTGGCTCCAATGTTGCTGCGATGAAGAAGCTGGCTGCTCGTGACTTTGAAGATCTCCTTCAGGTATATTTCAATGTTTTTGTACGTCTATGTGCTGCTCACGCTCCCTTGTAGTGCGCAATCCCCGCTTTCGAAGGCCTACTCCCGGCACCTCATGACCGTCTGCTCCGCAAGATGCTCTTTAACCTGGCAATGCATCATGCCATGGCAAAGATGCGCCTTCACTCCGACTCCACTCTCAGCGTCTTCCGCAACGTCACCACATCGATGGGCCATGCAATGCGCGTCTTTGTTGCCAAGGTTTGTCCCGAATACAAGACCCGCGAGCTCGACAAGGAGCTGGCCGCGCGACGCAGGAGAAAATCAAAGAAGGGTGCAAAGGGACAATCTGCATGCCCCGCTGAGCCAGAGCTCCCTCGTGAGAACGAGGACGACGCACGCGAGGACAAGCACCTCAATCTCAACACCTACAAGTTCCACCGGGCAGGTGACTATGCGAAGGAAATCCCAGAGACGGGGACGCTGGATAATACCTCGACACAGACGGTTAGTCAGCCGTCATCGGTACTCTTGCATGCTAATTAGTTTTCTCAGCACCTGATCATCACAGTTTCCCGAGCTGATTAGCTTGGCACACAAGTCGATGTGCCAAGCTAAGCAGCGTCGCTTTGCATGTTCCTCTACACTGCCAGTATTACTGCTGTTAAATGCAATAGCTCCAGCTTTAAAGTCTTGTCCCTCCAGCGCGCGATATAGATCAAGTAGATAATAGACAAGATAATGATCTCTGACACAGATAAGCTCATCGCGCTGATAACGACTGCCGCCGGGCGTTGAGTATCCATCACCGCCGTCGGCAACGCCCCCGCCTCTGCCGCCGTCCCCCTCCCACGGTGTCGGAAGGTGTCTCGGCACCATCAGGAACAGCGCCGACGCGTGGCGCACGCGCGCTCTCCCGCCCCGACGCCTCCCAATATAGTAAGTATCCCTCCAGGTACCAGGGTACCCTCCCCCGAGGCCCCTCCCCCCCCTCCCCTGCACCTATTAACTCCGTTCTTTTTGCTAGTTGTTCCCTATATGTAGGACTACATCTGTGTGTATTTGTATAGGCATAGGACCAATACAAGTGCTTGTATTGACTATATACTGGGATCTTGCTGTACATAGTACATAGTAACCTCTGTATTCATATTACTTGCATGGTATTCTGTACTGCATATATACCCATATACTACTATACATCCCCGTTAAAACGCGCTACTTTGCGCCCGGATTGGACCAGTAGAAGCGATGTTATGCACTGCTCTCCTGGCAGGCTACCTACCCATGCAAGAACACGTATACCGGGCACATACTCGTGGCGCGTTCTGGCGCGTACTGCTTGTTACATTTATTAGTACACTATACGCCCGCTCTGGAAGTTTCAGAGCCCTCCGGTATGTATATATGTCTGTGTGCAGCTGTGCGCTCAAAGGTGCGTTTTTCGACATAAAACATAACATATGTAACGACACACCTCTCGCACAAATATTCAAACATCATGGGTAGATGCCCGTAGCATGCACGGTCATTTTGCGCCCCTACGCACGAATATCGGGTGGGTACAGCCCGAGATATATCCTGATATGCGTAGAAGTGAGCAAGTTGTGCAAGAGTAAGCACACAATTACTGGTCAAATCCTGCACACCGGTGCTTTCCAACAGCTCTTGACACCATATCTCAGGCTGTACCCAGCCAATATTTGTGCGTAGGGGCGCAAAATGACCGTGCATGCTACGGGCATCTACCCATGATGTTTGAATATTTGTGCGAGAGGTGTGTCGTTACATATGTTATGTTTTATGTCGAAAAACGCACCTTTGAGCGCACAGCTGCACACAGACATATATACATACCGGAGGGCTCTGAAACTTCCAGAGCGGGCGTATAGTGTACTAATAAATGTAACAAGCAGTACGCGCCAGAACGCGCCACGAGTATGTGCCCGGTATACGTGTTCTTGCATGGGTAGGTAGCCTGCCAGGAGAGCAGTGCATAACATCGCTTCTACTGGTCCAATCCGGGCGCAAAGTAGCGCGTTTTAACGGGGATGTATAGTAGTATATGGGTATATATGCAGTACAGAATACCATGCAAGTAATATGAATACAGAGGTTACTATGTACTATGTACAGCAAGATCCCAGTATATAGTCAATACAAGCACTTGTATTGGTCCTATGCCTATACAAATACACACAGATGTAGTCCTACATATAGGGAACAACTAGCAAAAAGAACGGAGTTAATAGGTGCAGGGGGAGGGGGGGGAGGGGCCTCGGGGGGAGGGTACCCTGGTACCTGGAGGGATACTTACTATATTGGGAGGCGTCGGGGCGGGAGAGCGCGCGTGCGCCACGCGTCGGCGCTGTTCCTGATGGTGCCGAGACACCTTCCGACACCGTGGGAGGGGGACGGCGGCAGAGGCGGGGGCGTTGCCGACGGCGGTGATGGATACTCAACGCCCGGCGGCAGTCGTTATCAGCGCGATGAGCTTATCTGTGTCAGAGATCATTATCTTGTCTATTATCTACTTGATCTATATCGCGCGCTGGAGGGACAAGACTTTAAAGCTGGAGCTATTGCATTTAACAGCAGTAATACTGGCAGTGTAGAGGAACATGCAAAGCGACGCTGCTTAGCTTGGCACATCGACTTGTGTGCCAAGCTAATCAGCTCGGGAAACTGTGATGATCAGGTGTTTCTCAGGGGGAACTCGAGCATCGCCGCCTCAAGCGGTTTTATGTGCGTACAAACAAAAACGCAAAGTTCGTGTCACAGATCGCCAAACACCAGCGGCGTGAGCGCTTTGTCAACAAGGCACACAAGCAGGCACCTGCGGCAAAGCAAGGAGGAGCTGCAGCAGCACGAAAGGCAAAGGCGAGGCGGCTCATGACAAGGGAGACTGTCAGACCATTGCGCCCAGGTCGTGACGTAACCGAGATCATTGAGCAATCAAACCCAGGCGACCACCATGCCATCTCGAGCGACCAGCGGACTCACATGGACATTACCGGCTTTGTTCACGATAACGAGGGCGACCCAGCTGTGAAGGTCAGTGCATACTCAGGCTAATATCCCTGCAGCTGCGACATCATGATTGCCTGATTACACTAGTACTGACCTCTCTCGGAACAGAACTTTGCACGCGACCTGCGCGCCCATCTCTTCCAACATCTACACACCGGGGCTGATCCATCTAGTGCCGACGAGGAGTATGAGCCCTCCTTTGAGGACCTCGCAGCGCTGCGCATTCGACATGATCGTATGTACGTGCACAAGCGCATGCTCGTCAACTATACGTCATACGACATGCGTCGTGAACAAGACTCAATCAACCCCAGCTCACACAACGACATCATGCTCTTGGCACCTCCCGGAAGTCCGCATCCCTACCTCTACGCCCATCTCCTTGGCATTTTCCATGTCAACGCCTATCTTGCAGGCCATGGTAACGAGGAGCCCACGCGCATACACGTCCTCTTTGTGCGCTGGTATAACATCGACACCACGCTCCCTTGGGGTCTCAATGCTTGCCGGCTCCCGCGCCTGGAGTTTGCACCACTCGACGACGACGCGTTTGGATTCATCTCTCCAGACCAAGTCCTACGCGCGGCGCACATCATCCCTGCGTTTATGCATGGTAGTTCGGATGACGCGCTCCCTGGATTCAGCATCGCACGCGCCGACGACGAGAGTGAGGACGATCAAGACTGGAACTACTATTATGTTGGCATGTAAGTCATCGCTACTGCTGGTAGCCGCCGCCTACATGCTTTATGTGTACACTGACTGACATACGGCAAACACAGATTCTGCGACCGAGATATGTTCATGCGTTATCTCGGCGGCGGCGTCGGCCACCAAATGACCGGTGTAGCGGGTTCTTTGCTTGTCTCACGCCCCAACCACGACACTCTCTATGCTGCAGAAGATCCGATGGCCGAAGATGAAGAGGATTCCGATGCAGACATCGATATGGCACAGTGCAATTCCGAACTCTCACCGGACCCGAGCTCTGACGAGGACGAGGACACTGAAGATGGCGGCCTCCAAGACGACCTCGAGGATGGCGAGGCTAGAGACTATGGGTATGTATCCACCAGTGACGAGGAGGATGACCTGCAAGGCGAGCAGTTTGCACATGACTCAGGTGATGAGATAGTGGGGGTGGGGGCGCATACGACGACGAGGACGGTGACGCCGACGAATTCGAGGGATTCGCGCGTCCTTGATACGAAGTTATCTGTCTGAATTCCATGTATATATCTCATGCTATAGACGCTGACTGCTATGAGTGGCCCGGCGCTCGGGCATAGGTGCACGGTTACTCAAATAAGTCACCCGGAATTGCTCTGCAGAACGATTTTCTTGCTTGAACCGACGCCCATGGACCTTAGCATTCATATCATACATGTCCTATGTCTTGCTAATTTATGCCTCACAAGATATGACCTTGCGGATATGGCCCACCTAGAGGCGCCCGTGTCGGACTTCCAAGCGCTTGGATGCACTTGAAGGCACACCCGCACCGGAAGTGGGCGCCAAAACCTTGGCCGTGTCTCGCAGTTTCGCTGCAGTGCAGCAAGTTGGCCACACCACCACTAGAGCATCTTCCTCGACAGAACCACGTCGACAACTGAACCTTACACGTGGTGTATGGTCGTTGTCTCGTTCTTCAATCAAAAAATTTGGCCTGTTCTATCGCCCCCTGCTCTCGACCCATCCACGCGCCAGCGACGCAACACATGTTCCGACGGTATATGCTCGCGCATCGTGTCCAACGCCTACGGTCTCCAAGCCATGCTCAATTGCGCAGGTTCACTGTTCTTGCACTCGAGTCGTCTGCAGACGACTCCTGCGCCGCTGTCGTCACCTCCGACCGCAACGTTCTCTCGAATGTGGTCGTAAGCCAGCAAGCCTTGTGCGTTCGCCAAAAACACCCCGCCCTCCTTGTCTTACTCACCCAGACTAGTCTTGAGCAATACGGCGGTATCCATCCTTTTGTCGCTATACATGCTCACCAGCGCAATCTGGTAATTTCAAGTTGATATACAAGTTTGCGCGCGAGAGCTGACTGCTTCTGTCCAGCCAGGGGCCGTACAGAGAGCACTGCGAGAGGCGAAACTCTCTATTCAGGACGTGGATGGAATCGCGTTCACTCGAGGTCCCGGTAAATATCGTGCAAGACGAGACGAGTGCGTTCGCTGACACTCGTGAAGGAATTCCCGGCTGCTTGAGTGTATGCGGAAACGCTGCGCGTACGCTCGCGGCCTCACTCAACAAACCTCTCGTAGGCGTACATCACATGGTATGCGTCTTTCCCCGTCGCGCAGTCCCACGGCGGAGACGTGTCCCCACAACTACTGACTTGCCTCGCTCACTTATTTGACACAGCAAGCACACGCCCTCACACCGTTCCTCACCTCCCCACCGGACTCGCGCCCCCAGTTCCCATTCATCACCCTGCTCGTTTCGGGCGGCCACACGATGTTCGTGCTCGCCACGAGCCCGCTCCACTTCCGCATCATCGCCGAGACCGTCGACGAGAGCATCGGGAACGCATACGACAAAGTCGCGCGCCTCCTCGACATCCCGCTCGACGGCCGCTCCGGCGGCGCGGCCCTCGAGCGCTTCTGCGCCTCTCCCGATCCCGATCCCGCGGCGGAGGGGGAGGTGCCCGAGCTGAAGCTGCCCATCGCGATGCGTGGCCGGCTCGCGCTCTCGTACACAGGTATCCACTCCGCGGTCGAGCGTTACCTCGACGCGCGGCGCGGGACGCTCGACGCGGGCGCGCGACTTGGCATCGCGCGCAGCTTCCAGAAGGCGGCCGTCGGGCAGCTCGAGGAGAAGCTGGGCCTGGCGCTGCAACAATGCCGACAGCAAGACCATCATGTGCGCCATCTGGTCGTGAGCGGGGGCGTAGCGAGCAATGCGTATCTTAAGGAGCGGCTGCGGGCGTGTTTGGAGCGTGAAAGTGGGGACAGGCCGATCGAGCTTGTCTTCCCGCCGCCCGCGTTGTGTACGGGTGCGTCGTGTCGTGCCTGCCAGTCCGTTTGGTGTGCTGATACGCATTCGCAGACAACGCGGTGATGATCGCGTGGGCGTCGATGGACCGCTTCTTGGCGGGAGATACGGACGATTATTCCGTCGAGTCCCGCCCGAAGTGGAGTCTCGAGGAGCTGCGGGAGCCGGGGATGGTATACGTTCGCAAGGTTAGGCCTAGTGCTGCTACATAGCCATGCATTCTCTGGTCGCATATTTCTTTTGTAGGTGAACATGACTTTCTATCCAAGTCTGCGCTTATTCTTTACTAGACGCGCTGCCATGAACCCTTCACTCAGCCACTCGCTCCTGAGCGTGGCCGAGAGAATTTTAGTTTCTGGTTGAGCGGATACTCGCTCTTGAGCGCCTGTCCGGTTGAGTCAACCCTTCACTCAGCCACTCACTCCTCGGCGTGGTCGAGAGAAATCCCCTCGCTTTCCCGGAGATAAGAAAGCATCGCGAGGAACATTGACTCTGTCGTCGCAGTTGCACTTTCGTAAGTCAGCAGCTTGCAACTTGGAAGTGCAGCGGAATCTGCCCCAGCTTGTGTGCACCACCATGTATCAGCAGTCGACGAGCCTAACCGGCTCGCCACCGCCGACGTGTTTCTGCTAGCCTATCGCTTCGTCCTCGTGAAAGGCCTCGTCATATAAGACAGCTGACGCGTCCCACCTAGTATACAAGCGTCAAGGGCACAGCACGGCGCAAAGTCCAGTCCAGTCCACACAAGCCATCTAACCGTCCCCGCCAGAGCACGATCCGCGCGTCCCCTCCAGGGATCCCCCACCCACCCCACCCATCGCCAACGACACCTCGGTCCCACCCCGCTCACCGCCCATACGGCGAGCGCGACGGGCTCCGCGCGCGCTGGTCAAACCCCGGCTGCGGCACGCGCGGGCCCTCCGTCGTGTATGCGTTCGGCTGCCACGCGCCGCGCTGCGGCTGCGGGACCTGCAGCGTGACGCCGTCGAGCTGCACAGTCTGCGCGCCGGGCGCGCCCCCGCTGAGGAGCGGCGTCGCGACGGACTCGCCGTACGCCTCGGGGTCGGGCTCCATGCCGGCCGCGGCGCGGAGCTTTGCCTGTCTGTTCGCGTGTCAGCGCTAGACACGGGGAGAGCAGCGGGGAGGGGGGCATACCTGGCCTTGCGCCGGCGGTAGACGACGGCGGGCGTGATGTTCTCGGTCTGTTTCCGGACGTAGTGCATCGCGAAGATGGTGACGAGCACGGTGAGGACGATGACGACTGTCTTGATCGTCTTCGTCTTCGAGGAGACGTTGTCTGTGCGGGGCCGTGCTTAGCATATAGCGGATACTTGCTGGGATGTGAGAGGACGCACCGGTGCTCTGCGCGGCGCCGAGGTAGACGGTCGCGAGCTGCGTGGGCAGGGAGAGGAAGGCGGCCGCGAGGAAGGTAAAGACGTTCATCCCGCACGACGCGAACACCGCGGTCGAGACTGCGAGCCAGGGATGAGCGGATGCGCAGATGGCGGGGTGAGTGGTACGCACAATGTCCTGGGATGGCAGAGTACCGAATGACCACGGCCATCAGGAGCCCGCCCTGGCGCACGACCTCCGCGAGGAGCGCGTACGACAGCTTCTTGTCCTCGAACTTCTTCCCGCGGGCCATGCAGAACCACTTGAACACGCTATGGACGCGTCAGCGCGGCATGACTAGCCCATGGCGGGAAGGACGCACTAGTAGTTTGCGAGCTCGCCGAAGATCGTGCCTGCTGCGACGATCCCAAAGCCGATCCAGACGCCCCAGACGTCTCCGCACAGAATGGCGATGATCTCGTGCCCAAAGAGCTGCGAGCGGGGCGGGGCGCGTGAGGATCATCTAAGGGCTGATGGGACCATATTAGCACTCACGGGAGGGAATGACATGACGATCATGATGGCGATGGGAATGAGCCACCCGCCTGGTGTCCTGCAGACGGCGTTCGTTCAGAGCGTGTGCTTGCTGCGATAGCGTGAGGGAGGGACGTACCTGCGCATCCAGTCGGCAAAGGGCCGCAGCCACCGCACAATATTCTGCTGGTACACGATGAAGAGCACGACGAGTGCGATGATGGCGAACGTGATCAGCAACCTGACTGCAATGCGCTATCAGCGACGCGGACGGAGGCCTGGGGGACAGGTACTTGCCGAGCTCTTTCGGGTTCCTAAAGGTCTCGGGGTTGAAGAGCGCCAGGAGGCCTACCCGCCGTTTCTTCTTTGTTGGGGAGAGCGCTTCTGCCTCTGAGGGAGTGGGACTGGGCGTGCGGGTGAGGTACCGGACATCCACCGACGCATCGTTCTTGGGGCCATCCGGATTGGGGGTGTTATACGTTGGAGGATAATCAGTTGGTGCGGCATACGAATTGTTGGCCACGTAGGGGTTGTATGGCCTACAGCCGATGGTTAGCAACTGAGCCACGCCGAAGGTGTGCAGGGCTACTCACGAGGCGGACATGGCGAGTAGGCGAGAAGGCGTGAGGGTCGGAGGAGGGTGGGCTCGAGGGTGCGGACGACCTGGGAGAGTTGGCGAGGTATATAACGGCTGTCGCGAGCGTGGGCGGTGTTGAGGTGGAAGCCACCGAGGTCAGTGGAGCGAGGTCGAGGACAGACCCGAGCCACATAATAAGTACGCGGGAGGGGGCCGCAGTGATAGAGAGCCCGCCGGCACGCGGCATCGCCTCCTGGGGAAGGCGCACGGTCTGTCGGAGGCGGGCCACGCTATGCAGCGTCGTGCGCGGGTATGTGCTATGCACGCATCAGGGTTTGCACTAATGAAAGGCTAATCGGGACTAAGGCGGGCGACGGGTATGTTCATGGCTGCGGGTGTGATGGCGTCTATCCACGCTTCCAGTGCGCAGTGGCGGTGTCCGACACATCCGTCCCTCCTTCTCTCTCGTCCGCGACCGTAACGCTCGCGCTCTTCGCATCTTCTTACCTCCGAGCACTCGCCAATGCACCAGATGTAACAACCCCATTCCCCCATCAGCTCGCTATCCACGTAGTGACAGTCAGCGCGGATCGGAGTCGACACCTGGGCGTCCGTGTCGCGCACGCACCCCACATCAGCACCTGGCCTGCACATAGCTCATCCTGGATCGATATCGACATGTTTATTTGATGCATTTTGTCTCGCTTGGCGCCTCGTTGCGCTCTCAGCCGGCCAGCGATGATGGAGGTGGTAGAGCACAACCTATCTTTAGAACACCGATATACGTACGCGCGCCTTGATTGGCTCCTCATTCCGCACCGCATATCACTCAACGATTCGCAGAACGCACCCAGAACGCACCCACCTCTGTGGCACTACAATGCCGCCGGTGCGTTTCATACTGGTACACCGAACGCTCGCGCGTGCGCAACGGGTGTTGTCACTTCACAACCAGTCCCAACGTACTACGCCGCCGCAGGTATTGATGGTCGCGGTATGTTCGTTCCCGAGGCACGCAGTACACCAACTCTTGAGCTTGAAACTTGAGGTCGGTCGGACCGGGACTGTCAAGTTCGTGAGCGAATTTACCTGCCCAGGCGAGGAGCTCGCCTCACAGTCGTACTCACGGTCTGCGGGCTCGACATGGAGTTCCTTAGCGGGCCACTCGATACAACCTCAAGGTAAGTTTCCTTGACCCGCGGTTGATTTTCGCCCTGTCATAACGCGATAGGGGCCGATAAAATGCTTCACCACGCAGCTGTACATGTAACCTTTGATACAAGCCAACTTGAATTTCTGGGATCGGGTAATTCCATCCATGTGTTTTCGACATGGTGCCTAGAGCGGTAGTTTTAAGCGCCTGTTGCAGTACTTCAAGCTTTCAACTCATTCGACTCGGACCTCGAGCCGCAACAGACTCTCACATCTCGGCTCTCGCTACGGGAAGCTCATGCTCGATACGATGGTGCGTTTGCGGTCATTTTTCACCTTCATGGCTGCGTAGTTCGATGACCGAGTACTCCTGCTCAAGCGCCTCTCATCTGCCTCATCGCGTCAGTCCCCACATTCGTTTCCTTATACTGCATCCGTTTAGCAGATTCCACGCCATATGAATAACGTCGCGGCATATATCTCATTGGATATAGACTACAACGACGCCACGCATGTTCGCCACCCTACGACCGCCTCAAACCAGTCGTCGAACCCGACGTAGACTGGTCCATAGACTCATCCCTGGACGCCCCAAGCCGCTGCGTGCTCGCTCGAAGCATCCGTTCCTGCCTGGATTTCTGGCGACCGTAAATTACCCTCCCCTTCACTCGGTCGATCTCCCTGCCGACCCACCACAACGCAGCGTATGTGACCACGGTGGTCCCCATAATCACTGCGACCTTTACGCCCGCCAGCGCCCCGCCCTTGAGACCTGCGCCGCCACACATTCATTCGTCTGTCAGCTGCGTGGTCTGTGGCAAAACCAAAACTCTAGGCGCCAATCACGTACCGTTGTCCGAGTCGGACCCCGCGACGCCGAGGTATACGGTCGCGAGGTGCTTCGGCGAGGATAGCAGCGCGGCGAGGACGAATTCCCACACGCTCGTCCCGCAGGTCGCGAAGATAACCGTCAGCACTGCACACAACATGTTAGGAAGTGCTCGATTGGGATCGAGCTGCGTCAGGGACTGACCGTGGCCCGGATAGGAGGTGTAGCGCATGATGGTGGGCATGACGAAGCTGCCCTCGCGCACGACCTGCGCGTAAAGTGCGTACATCAGGTACCTGTCTTCGAACTTTTGGCCATTCCTGTAGCAGCACCATTTGCAGATGCTGATGCCCGTGTCAGTGTGTCCCTTTTAAAGATATCAGGAAGTAACATGTGCGGACAACGCACACGAAGTTGGCGAGCTCGCCGAGGACGGTGCCTGCCGTCACGATCCCCCACCCGATCCATACGCCCCAAACGGTCCCGCATATAATTGCGATGAGACCGTGTCCAAACAGCTAGTGCGTCATCCATCATAATTAGCTCTTGCCATTCGCGCGACCCACAAAGCCTAGACACGCACCGGCGGGAACGAGAGTACGAATATAATCGCGATAGGGACCAGCCACGCACCCTTCGTCCTATCCATCCGGACACCCCCTAGATCAGCCTGCGTCTCTCCACTTGTCGGAGTGGCTCTCAACACACCTATGCAGCCAGTCGGAAAATGGCTTCAACCCCCTGATGATGTCGTTCTGAAAAACCAGAAACACAGTCACGACCGCGATGATCACCACCAACACCAAATACGTGACTGGTCACTCCCGTGAGCTTGTTTCTGAACACCTAACTGGATAGCACGCACTGAGCGTCTCCCGGTTCATTCTCTCCCGCCAACTCTTCTTCGTGCCCTGCGTCCAGATCGAGCCCGCCAGCATCTCTTGCTCACTCGGCGTCGGGCTCGGCGTGCGCAACGCCCCTCGCGCCTCCACGTCCGCGCTCACCGTCACATCCTGCTTGTCTACCTTTGGGTCGGGAGGATAGCCAAGCGCGGTGTCTCCCGGAGGGTGCGGGGCGTGTGACGCCGCTCGGGCGTATGTGCTCGAAGCAGCGCTGGGGCCGTCTGCGTCCTCTACGTTGATAGTCGGCGGGAAGACCTGCGGCTCCGAGCTGGCTCCGCGCATCGGGAGACTCAGTCTCCATCAGTCAGTACACATTATTACCGCAGGTTCTAAAGATTGGCACTCACTTGTGTTCAACGGTATGTACTTCGAGGTGCAAACGAGCGTCGTGCGCCAAGTAGACCACTCCGACGGCAAACAGTATCACATAGGCACGCATCCCTTCGCGGGCCGCACCCTTAAATACTCCCGCTCGGCCCTCCTCGGAACCCACATACACTTGGCACTCTTCCTGCACTGCACCGTCAACCCGGATCGCATTCAAACACTGCGCACCACGCCGTCCACACCGTCCATGCTGCCCGCAGCCCCCGCGTGCACGATCATCGATCATGGTCGCAAATCCACCCCGGCCCCGCGCGCGCCGACCGTTTCACCTCACTTCTAACCGACATGCAGACGACAGAAGGCACCACCCGGGGGACGAAGGACGCGAGCGCAGCACCGTCGCAGCGCGTTGACAGCGTCTACCAGGTGCGAATCCCCGTGCCGAGCTGCGACCAATGTGTCGAAGGATGGGCGCGGGCGTGCGCAGCGGTCACATGGGCGGGAGATAGCGTTTGAGGAACGCGGAGGAGTGCGCGCTCGCCCTGATGAAGGTTCGCGGGGAAACTCAGGCGCTGCGCTGCGCAGGGCTTGCGACTGTACAGCGACCGCGGATCCTTCGAGCTCGGGATGGTGCGCCCTGGGACAGCCTGTCAGTCGCACAAACACAATCCCTCGGATCCTGAAGACGGACGTACCGGGCGCGGCAGTACCGAGCCGTGCACGGGGCCCTCCACCCCCGCACGCGCCAAACAAACTCAGGCTCGCCACAGCGGTGCAGCATCAATGCGCCAAGATAACTTGATGACAAGCGCTACCCCGCAGTCTTGATCTGTGACTCTGGCAGTGGCAGTGGACGATAGTACCGACGTGCCTCGGAGAGTCGTGCATCATGCGTCGTTCTGAGGCTCGGCATGAATAACGGCGGACCAAATAGATCGGCAGGCTCGATTCGCGGGGTTTCTTCTCCTTGTACGTGACAGGCCGCGCAGCTCCTCATGTGTTGAGAGCTGGGCCCGCAGTTTCCGTGCGAGATGTCGACTAGGGACGGGCCCGGACGAATGGTAGAAGGTGACTCCGAGTCTGCTCGCCACGCGCGCAGTGGGGCGTAGGCATTGGCAGGTAGGTGAGTATCCCATCAGGTTGAGTCAAGCACGAGTCGAGTACCTACAGGTGTTCCTTCACTATGCTGTGCGAGGCCACCCTCTCTCCAGTGACCTCAGCCTGCCATAGTCGAAGTGGACGGCGTTCCTCAAGTCACGTATCTGCGCCCACACACGCCTCCATGCACCGCCCCCAATTGGTCTTGAAGCTTGAAATTTCAAACCCTTGGCCTGCAGACAAATTCGTATTCAGCGGAGCCACCGACGTGCGATCAATACGATCTACATCGTGATATCGTTATTATCGTACTAATTCATTGGGACGCAGTAACCACCTCACCAAAGTATCGGCCAAGAGAGAGCCAAAGTCCTCAAGCATTCTACTTACCATTCCAGCCTACGCACGCACAACACCTTCCTCCTCCGTATGCCTCCTCGCACGGAGTGCGCGCCCACCCACTCCCACCTCCAGCTCGACATCCCCACCTGAGCCCTCCCCGTCCCACTCCCCACCGCCAGCACCGCGCGCCTCGGACCCGTCGACGTCGCTCGGCCTCCTCTTCTTCCAGCCCCCGCTGCGGCCGGCGAAGAGCTTCATGCGGCTCGCGGTGCGCGGGCGCTGCTGCGGGCGGTGTATCTCGACTGGTACGACCGCCGTCCGTGCGACGGCGGCACGCTGTGGGACGGGCATGTGCACCGCGGGTGCCGGGGGCGCGCGTGTGCTCGTGCGGGAGAGCCCCGACACCGTGTCAGGCCCGACATCAGTGCCACCAGGGGTGGAACTAGGGAGTGCCTCGGTGGACAGGTCCTCGCCCTGCAGCATGCGCGCCTGCCTGCATGTCGCGCTGCCATCAGCATCCGTGCGCACACCACTGGTATTAGGGCACAGACCTCTCTTTCCGGCGGGCGTAGATGACGCGCGCCTTGACGGCGTCGACACGCTTGTTGATGAAGCGCGCGGCGATTATGGACATCGCTAGCGTCGCCAATATCACTACCGCTTTGATCGCGTTCGTCGTCGGCGACGTCTCTGCCAGCGCGCACACACACCATTAATAGGGCAAGCAATGGCGAGCGCGAGGAGACGTACGGTCCTCTACCTGGGCGACACCGATGTAGACCGCCGCGAGCTGCTTCGGGAGGGAGAGCGTCGCGGACACGAAGAATGTCCACACAGTCATCCCACACGTCGAGAACACGGCCGTCAGGACTACGCCGCCCACACCGGTCAGCACTCGGGCAGCAATTAGGGATCGCAGGGGACGCACAGTGGCCGGGGACGAAGGTGAGGCGCATGATGGTCGGGACGAGGATCCCGCCCTCGCGCGCGACCTGTGCGTGCAGCGCATACGACAGCTTCTCCCGCTCGTATTTCTTCCCTCGCGCACTGCAAAAGTACTTGAACGCGCTGTGCTCACACCCACCGTGGTCAGCGCACACACAACAGCAGTGGGAGAGGACGGAAGACAGACTAGAAGTTCCCGAGCTCGCCGAAGATCGTCCCCGCCGCGACGATACCGAAGCCAATCCAGATGCCCCACACGTCGCCGACGAGAATCGCGATGATCTCGTGCCCGAAAAGCTGCGCGTCCTTATGTGAGCACACCTTCTCCTCCGAATGCATGGGGGCACTTACCGGCGGGAAGGACAGCACGAACATGATCGCGATCGGGATAAGCCATCCACCAGGCGTGCTGCAGCCAGCGCACGGTCAGCGAGGCGCGCCGTAAACGATGAGGAGACAGCGGACGCACTTGTGCATCCAGTCAGCGAACGGCCGCATCCACCGCACGATCTCCTTCTGGTACTTCAGAAACACGGCTATGAACGCAATGACCGCCACGATTGCCGCCAGCGTCCCTACACACCCGCACGTCAGCGAGCCCATTTCACCCCGGCACTCGAAAAGAAGACAAGCAAACGTACAATACCCGCGCACATTCGCATACCGCCGCCACTCGCGCATATACCGCCGCCAGTCTCCACACATCCGGGTCTTTTCGCTGAGCACCCGCGCCTCTTCCGGAGTCGGGCTCGGCGTGCGGAGCGTCCCGCGCACGTCTGCCGTGCTCGCCGCCGCATCCGCCTTCGCCTGCTCGTCCAGCTCGAGTTCTGGCGAGTCGTATGCAGTGTACTCGGGCAGGCCGCCGTCTTCCCCGCCGCTGGTGCTGGCGGAATATGTGAGCGACGGCGGCTCGTACGCGTCGAGCCTCGAGGATGAGCCCGCCCTGCCCGTTCCTGTGCTCGGGGTCGTGGTAGCTGGGTGTGCGGGTGGGTAGATGTTGATGGTCGGCCCCAGCGGTGTCTGTGGCTGCGTCCGTGCTCGTGGCGAGTCCTGTGTCCTGCAGCGCGATGGTGACGATCAATGTGTTTCCTGTCAGTAAGTCCTGCTGGCGCAAACAACTCGAGGACATACTCGATGATCATGGTGGTCTTCAGGCTGCGCAGTGCGCTCGCGCACTGCAGGGCTATTACTGACCTGTTCTTATTCTTCCCTCCGATTTTCTCCTTAGGTCTTCAGGTACCCCCAGCACTGGTCGTTGTGTCAAGAGCGATATCGCACTCCTCCGTGCAGCTTATGTACACCCAGCTCATCTCCGCCCTGAGAGAAGCCCACCCTCGGCGAACGGCGCAAAGCCGAGCGTGCACCGTGGCCTGCGGGTGAGAACCCACAGTGCGCACCGCCATCCGACTCCGCACAACATGCGCAGCGCATGCGTGCTCAATGGGGTCCTGGGAGAACGCCGCGCGAAGGAAGCGCAGGCGTTGTTCTCAGGCGGCGCCTCGACCCCGCCTATCCGCCCCCCTCTGTGGTCACCCTCCGGCTCGCCCGGCATTCGAACGGGTCTCTTTCAGCTGGAGGGCCCGGTGCGCGGTGGCTTGGCTGTCCGCGCACGCTCGCTCAAAGTGCGATATGCACGCCTATCGCCACAGGCTGTCAACATGCAACGGCGCACCGAACGCTCAGGCCTCAAGCTGCTATCTATCGTCGACCCTCTGACCTCGTCCCGCAGCGGAGCGTAGCACATACGCGGGGGCTGTGGCCTGCGGTGAGAAGACCAAGGCCGAGTGGTATTTACGGTACGTGGTACGCGGTATGCAAATTGCCTTCATCCGTCCGGGATATGGTCGATATAGGTCATAATAGAGAGCCAAAACAATGAGCAGAATACATCCAGCACGGGCCGTTCGGCCCTTGGCGTAATGCGGTATGTGTCGCCTAGACGAGATAGGGCTCCTGCGGGTTTTGTGCGTCGACCGAAGCCGAATGTTTGGCAGGTGTGCGAACGTTGTCGACTGTGGCCAGTGTGAATGCAGTGACAGGCGACTTTGTCCAGGACGAAACGCGCAATGGTAAAACATCGCGTCTCTTCGAACAATATTGCCGGGTAGATAGCTGGGGCAGGATATATCTGGGACTGGGCTCGCACAAGAACGGAGCGAACATTATTCACAAAGCAACGCTATCAACGAGAAGCTTGACGGGTTGCAATGCAGATCACCTTCGAAATGCAACTTGTAGCCACCGGCATGCAACGCGGGGTTGCACGCTAGGAATTGCGACAGTACCCGAGCTGATGTTCCGACTCCGAGCCCGCCAGCTTGCGCCACAAGCTACGCTGTCAATGGAGGACTGCGTGTGCTACGCATGATTGACTGCTGTCTGCGCAAGTAGGTACAGTCTCGGAGTCTGTCGTTTACATACACCAACTGGACTTCCCCGAGCTACGCCAGCTGGTTCTGCGTAGGACTCGGCGAGAGGCGGGTACGGTTCGGTCAAAGCCGCGTGCTATAGAAAGTAAGCGGAGTCTCAATAGACGCTCCAGCTTTGTTTATAGCCGAGTGAGGCCGGTGTTACAGAAAGTAAGCGGAGCTTCAATACTATGACAGGAACTAACAACCGTCATCAGTCGAGCGCGCCAAATTCAAGCTCATGATCATGTTCTCCCTCCGCGCACGAGCAGCATTCGCCCGCGCTGGCCCTCTTTCGCGTCGCGCACTCTCCGCGGATGCCCAGGCTGGTGCAAATATACCAGGTGCGTGCATATCTCTGACGCGCCGGTGAACGGGCTAACGAGCGACGCGCGCGCCGTAGATGTCCGGGCACAGCTCATGGAGGCGTTCAAGACGGCTATGAAGGTACTGCCTCGCCAAAGCCCGTATATCCCGCCCGGACGAATGACATCTCCTCTGTAGAGCAAAGACTCGGCGAAGACAACAGTCATTCGCGTGAGTGCTACCCTCGCCTCGTCTGGAAGCTAACAGCACACGACCTCGTCACAGACCGTCTTGTCCGAGGTCTACGCGGCCGACAAGGCCCTCCCTTCGCACACCGCACCTTCATCTGCCATCGTCGCCATCATCCGAAAATCCGCCAACCGACGAGTAAGCTTCCCCCTACCAGTCCGTCCACCTCACCTCAATCCCACCCGTTATATTCTGTAGACGGAAGCCGCCGCCGAGTTCGCAAAAGCCGCGCGCGAAGACCTCGCCGAGAAAGAACGGGAAGAAGCGGCCTACCTCCACACCTTCCTCCCGCCCCTCCTCCCCGCCGCCGACATCGACCGCGCCCTCGCCACCGTCCTCGCCACCCCCGCGATCGCCGACGCAGCAAAGGCAGGACCCGCGCAAAAAGTCCTCGGACAGGTTTTCAAGGCTTTCTATGCCCAAGTTGACAAGTCAACCGTTGATCCCGACCTTGTCCGCCAACGTGCCCTCGCACTTCTCGCCCAGTCCGCGTAAACTGCATACCGCCTTGTTTAATGCTTACACCGCTTCTGCCCACCGTATAATTAGCTATTAATCTCAAAATATTGTTAGGACATTCTTCTGGCATGTCGCGTCGCGTTTAAAATGTCGGTCAAGATTGAGGCTTGGCTGAGAACCCCAGGATTGTAGCAAGATTGTAGTCCAGTATTACTAGTACTGGCAGTCACGGCTCGCGACTCGCGCGATCAATCGGGGAGGAGGTGAATTCAGGCTCCGCATCTCCCAGCCTCTCCTACTCACCCAACTGCGGGAATATTTACTCAACACAAGATGAGCGAGCAACAAAGCTATCAGCCTGAGTAAACGTTGAGTGAGTGAGAACCTCATTTGACTCATCGTCCGACGTTAGCTAGGTACAGTCCAGGTACAATCTCTGCCACTCATGACTTCCTCGGACAGGCGCGCCCAATATCTGGGTAACTTTCTCAACATTCTGCGTAATGTCTACATGCGCATGGACTAGGAGAGTCTGTTACACAGCTATCACTGGATGACTTTCCGTAAGAATCTAGAAATTTAGAGTCGATTCTAAATCCAAGATCGAGAGGCGGGGCTGCGTCGGACTCTGAATGAGAGCCACTCGAGCGCCCACAACCAGCGCCTCCCGGCACGCTGACTCAGCTCTCACTTGGCACACAAGAATGGCAAATGTGTGATGGATGAGCTCAACGACCTTCCCTTTTCGTCGTTTAGAACGCGTTCAAAATCTAGGAGGGGGGGTCGACCCCCCCTTCCAGATTTTGGGCGCTCCCAAAGTTTAGAACTCTCGCCAGCGGACTTTGAATCTCCCTCGGTATCTCGGCAGACCTGCCATTTCGAGATGCTCCAACGATTTAGAATGCGTTCTAAATTTCTAAATCCTTACGGGAAGTCATCCACTGTCAGCCCTCATGAAAGTGCGGCTAAGACAGTGGAGGCTTTGGGAACAGAGCCAAATGGGAGCCCGCCATGCCGCACACGGCACCATCATGATGATGATTCAGATGTGCGTTCAGAACAGCGCTACGCATGCCTGCTTCCCATTCGCACGGTACCGTACGTTATTCCACGGAGTCAGGTCGGTCCCGGCAGGTATTCAGATCTGCAGAAGCTGCTCGGCCGAGAAGGTACATTATTGACACGCTTGACCCACTCTTGACCCGCTACAAGTACCTCAAGGATCCTGCCAGCGACCGTCTGCTGCCACCCTGTTCTGCGTCGACACCTTCAGGTCATTGTTGACCTTGAAACCGACAGAATGTGGGTGTCGCGATTGAAACGCGCTAACGAACGACTGACATCATCTCCCCAGGTCTGGCGTGTGGACGAGTACAGCGCTTATACCCGTCTATTGCGCGGGTTTCTCTGCTGTCACCCTGCTAGCTAGAATCGCGATACAAAGCCCTGACAAGCACGACGCGGCGCAGGCGAACCCAGGCAGCGCTACCGGGCCTGGCCATGTTAACCGCGGTTACAAGGCGTACTTTCGCCAGCGATTCAAAGCCGTCGGCGGCCCTGTGATTTTCACCTGCCGGCTGGTCCAGCTCCTCGTTATCCTCAGCCTTCTCGGAATCTCAGTCTTAACAGTCTTCGCGCACGAGGGCTCGGAACTGATCGTCCCGGTCGTTCAATGTGCACTCTACGTAAGCCCGAGGCGTTTTCTCTCGAGCCTTTTCTCACTGTGACGTGTCCGCAGGTATATCTCAGTGTGCTAAAAATCATCGGCATACTCAGCAACCCTCCTCTAGAGCACCGGGCGTCTGCGCACACGTCACTCATCCTTGCGGTTACATGGGGTGTATATGTGTATCGCGATCTCTGGCCCCTTGCAACTTACACCGGGGCCCCCGGGGACCTGGCCGAGGGGAAGATCCTCTGGGCGAAGGTCGCATTGCTGTCCCTCGGGGGAGTCGTCATCCCACTCCTCTCGCCGAGACAGTACATTCCCCGCATTGCCAAGGTACGCGTACTTTGCACTCTCTTGGAGTGTGGTTGCTAAGAAACAGAACGTGCAGCGCGAAATCGCGCCGGAGCAGACCGCGTCTATCCTCTCATTCCTTTCGTTCAGCTTTGTAGAGCCGATTGTGTGGTTGGCTTGGCGCGTTCCACGCCTCACCTACGAGATGCTCCCGCCGTTGCCAGAGTACGACAGCTTGACGAATCTCAGACAGAAGAGCTTCTCAGTACGTCGTACACATCGTACACAATGACGTGGACGCTTACAAGCTGTGCGATCACAGTACCTGGACCCCCTCGAGACCAAGTCCCGCAGGCACATCGTGTTTGGTTTGATACGTATTTTTGGTGGGTATACATCTTGCGGCGTTTGATACTCTAGTAACACTACTAACCAAATGCCTATCACAGGGTCGCATCTGTGTAAATTAGCTGTGGTGGACTTCGTGATGGTAAGCCTCATGCAACGCACCATACTTACTTTTGATTAACCTGGATACGAACTTTAGACTGTCGTATCATTTGCAGCGCCATTCAGCGTGAATCGACTTCTGACGTGAGTATTCCTCCAGTATTCACGTGTAAGGTTGCTCAGAAGTCTTTCAAAGTCATATGGCGACCGATGGAGCTGGTGCCCAGATCCGCCCCTGGTTCTGGATCGTACTCTTTTTCTTCGGTACTACTATGAAGGACACCCTTAAACAATGGCTCACCTTCAACTACGTGAGCGATATCTTTCTGCGCGCGATAGCATGTTACAGTGTACTCAACTCGTTTCGGATAGACTCGTATCAACATCCGTGTACAGGCCATCGTCACGGATCTTGTGTTCGAGCACGCCTTGCGCATTCGCATGAAGGCTGGTACGGCCGACATGGTTGACGAGGGCGCCATCCACGAAGTGGAAGCATCCGGAAGCACCGTAGTTGGTACTCCAAACTCGGAAGACGCCGCCTCACAAGAGGACGAG
Source organism: Lenzites betulinus (assembly GCA_022264855.1). Classification (NCBI taxonomy): domain Eukaryota; kingdom Fungi; phylum Basidiomycota; class Agaricomycetes; order Polyporales; family Polyporaceae; genus Lenzites; species Lenzites betulinus. The sequence goes on along the minus strand of JABYQU010000081.1, from coordinate 27,449 downwards.
TCCACCACAGAAGCCGCGGAGGCCTCTAGCACCTCAACGCGTGCACAGTCAAAGGGAAAGGGAAATGCGGCGCACTCACTCGGGGAGGCCAAAGCAAATCGTACAGAACAGAGCGCCCATCTCATGGGGAAGATCAATAACCTCGTAACGAACGACCTTCAGAGTCTAGATGACCTGGGCTTGCTAGCCATCTTCTGGAGTACGTTTTCGTTTGATGCATTCTATCGGCATGTGAGCCTGACCTTTGTACTCCGCCGGTACAGCGATCGAGATGCCGTTCCACGTCCTATTCGCTAGCGTTTTTCTGTACAAGGTCCTCGGATTGAGGTATGTGGAGAGCTTGTTAGTGTGATAATTACCGAGCTGACTTATACATGCACTTAGCGGGGTCGTGGGTATACTCATAACTGCGTTTTCGTTGCCGATTCCAGGATATTTTGCTAAGCGTGTCAAAGGCGCACAGGCTGAGAAGATGAAGCGTGTATGTCCTTCTGTGTCCCTTCTCGCGATTTCTCTTACTCATACGATGCCCAAAGTCGGATGCGCGAATCCAAACTGTTACCGAAAGTGAGTGCGCCTTCGTGTTACTTCAATGCGGAAGAACAAATATCTTATATTGACTACCCATGCGAAGTGATGAGTGTCATTCGCATGATCAAGCTGTTTGGATGGGAGGGCCGCATGGCTACACAACTCGACCAGAAGCGTGAAGCGGAGCTAGAGTCGGTGCGCAGGACAAGGATTTTGAATTCGTGCATAGGCTTGTTCAAGTAGGTCTTCAAATTGTGACACAAGTTTTCGAAGGACGCTGATGACTTGGTAGCTACGCGTCGCCTTACCTCGTTATGGTCTTGACGTTCACAACATACGTGAGTGCACGCGGAAGAGATACCACGTACGTGTATTGATGCTCCTTTAGACTGTAATCATGAAGCAGGAACTTACCGGTAGGTATGACGCATCGACGTGAGGTCTCGTTTTAACTCTCCTATAGCCTCAGCAGTATTCTCGTCGATGCCAGGTGGGTATCCATCTCAGACAAAGTGTAGTGACTATAACTGACGTGCTGGCACAGTATTTGACATGCTCCGACGGGCAATGTCGTCGACGTTCTATTTGCTACCTACAACGATGCAAGGTTCGCAAACCTCCTATTTCTCTGACGAGCACATTGCTGAGCTATCGCATCCAGCCTCGGTATCGTTAGGTCGTATCTCTGACTTCCTGTGGAATGTGGGTACACAACATCGCTCATATTAACTTGCTCTGACCTTGCACTAGACGGAGCTCATCGACGAGTTTTCGGATACTACGGGTGCTGGAGATGTGACACTCCGGTCGAGCGTGGTGCCTGAGGATCGGACGGGTGCTGTGGGAATTCGGCACGCGTCGTTCTCTTGGTCCAACAGCACAGCGGCCTCGCGTACGCCAGGCGGGACGCGCAAACGGCACTTCGTGCTGACTATTGATGACGAACTCCTGTTCCAGCGCGGGGGGATCAGCCTGATCGTCGGGCCCACTGGGTCTGGGAAGACATCACTGCTCATGGCGTTGCTCGGTGAGTGGCACATCACTGGGAATATCACTGTACCTATCCTCTTCATTGTCATTAATGTGCGACGACGCAGGGGAGCTGCATTATATCCCATCAGGCCCAGACTCGTACGTGAGTCTTCCCCGGGAGAACGGTGTCGCATACGCAGCCCAGGAGTCATGGGTACAGAATGACACCATCAGAGTACGTCTTCGTCTTTTGTACTTCAGGGAGCGGGGGCACTAACGAACTGACAGAACAACATCGTCTTCGGAGCTCCCTACGACCAAGCGCGATACGACAAGGGTACGAGGTGTATTCATTCGTCTCCCCGGTGAAGTCTCACTCGAAGGAAGTTATCGAACAGTGCGCCTTGGGTCACGATCTCAGCCTCTTTGATGCTGGAGACCAAACGGAAGTGGGCGAGAAAGGAATAACGCTGAGGTATGCTGATCTGTCGCAGTGCCAAGCAAACTAATTGCTGACCTCACACATCCAGCGGTGGACAGAAGGTTAAGCATACAACTACTGCGGTATTCGAAACGCGCAGACGCTGATCTATTCACAGGCTCGTGTTACCCTCGCTCGCGCAGTATACTCGTCTGCGGACATCCTCCTGCTCGATGATGTGAGCCACCCCGATTTCAAACTGTCTATGTGTCACTTACTCCCAGGCCTTCATCAGATTCTCGCGGCACTCGACGTGCACACGTCCAAATGGATCGTCGAGAAATGTTTGAAAGGTGACCTCTTACAGGGACGGACCATCATCCTAGTCGTACGTTGTGCATGTGTTTCACGCTATCGAACTCTCACTATAATTCTTCGCCTGCAGACGCACAATATTACTTTGGCCAGCCCTGTTGCAGACTTTGTTGTCCACATGGACTCGAACGGGCGTATTTTGAGCCACGGCTCCCTCGCCAGCGTACTCGAGCAGGACTCAGATCTCGTAAAGGAAGTTTTGGAAGAACGCGAGAAGCTGGAGAAGGCCGAGCAGGAAATCGACGTCGAGAAGCCGGAAGACGCGCTTGCGAAGCAAGCCTCTGGAAAGCTTGTTGTCGACGAGGAGGTGGAGGTGGGTCATGTTGGATGGACGGCACGTATGTGACTTCCAGTACTGCCTTCGTTTTTGACACAAGTTGACATTCCCTCAAAGTCAAGTTGTACCTCAGCAACACATCCAACCGGCCCGTTCTGTATTGGTTCATCTTCGTCGCTAGCCAGACTGCCCATCACCTTCTCATGAACGTGCAGGTGAGCGTTACTCATCCTTCATTCTACACTTATCTGAAAGACCCTTTTATCTTATAGTCATGGTATCTCGGTTACTGGGCATCTCAATACGAGACTCACCCGGCGAGCGAAGTTTCTCTGGGGCAGTGAGCACTGACACTTTTATTAACGTTTGCGTGCATGAACTGAATTAGCGCAGCTACTTGACAACATACGCATTGATAGTCCTCGCGATGGTCGTGTTAGTGGTATTCCTCGTCTTTTGGATCCTCTTTGGGTCCATCAGGGCGGCAAGAATAGTACACAGAAGCCTAGTCCAATCCGTCCTCGGCACGACACTCAGGTAAGTCTCGAATGGTATTTTCGTGGAAGCGCGTTGACGACGCCGCATCTAGATGGCTGGATAGAACCCCAACAGCCCGTATCATCACCCGCTGCACCGAGGATATACAAACAGGCAAGGCCATTAGGCAGCTCATTCTCTCGTCTCGTTGCTCACAAATTCTTGTTTACACACAGTGGACAACGGAATATCCGGCACTTCGCAAGTGCTCGTTGATATGACCGTATTCGTGATACTCAAATTGATCATCGTGGTTATTTTCACGCCGATATTCCTGATACCTGCCATAGCAGTCACGATACTGGGCGGTTTTCTCGGGAACGTGTACATGAAGGGGCAGCTATCGACCAAGCGGGAACTGAGTAATGCGAAGGCGCCGGTGCTCGGACATTTCGGCGCTGCCATGCACGGAATCAGTACGTGTTCTCGAGATCCGTAATGCGTATAACGTGCATTCTAAAGGTTGCTTGTAGCATCCATTCGAGCCTATGGCGCTCAGGATGCGTTCAAGAAGGAGCTCTCCGCACGCGTGGATAAATACACTAGGGTGTTCATCATGCACGAGAACTTCAACAGGTATGTCCAGCTGGCAAGTTGCTTTGGCCCTGTTTTTCTGAGACATATCGTAATGCAGGTGGATCTCCGTCCGCATGGATTTCAGTGGAGCCGTCTTCGCAAGCAGTCTCGCCGCGTATATTGTCTACGGCTCCCGCTTGAATGCCTCAGACACGGGCTTCTCCATCAACACGGCTAGTGAGCGCGATCCTATCGCGTAGCGTTACAGACAGATTCGCTGACTCCAGTACAGCTGCCCTTAGTGGGATGATATTCTACATCGTGAGATATCTGAACATGTTTGAGATTCATGGTGAGTGTATAGTAGTGTGTGGCTCGACGCTATGCTGAATATTTCGGTTGTTCTTAGGCAACAGGTCTGTGCGATCGTTTAGAGATATCAACGTGCACCGTTGAAGTTACTCCTCAGTCTGGAACGCATCTACCAATATCTATCAATCGAACAAGAGCCAAAGCCTTCTCTCGACGGTGTGCCTCCCGCATACTGGCCCGCAAGCGGGCACCTTGTGGTGGAAAATCTCTCCGCTCGCTATTCCCCCGTATGTTCGAGGATCCATTCTGTCTTTGGTAACGTCTGACAGTCCTCCAGGATGGCCCAGAGGTGCTACACCAACTCTCGTTCGAGGTCGCGGCGGGAGAGCGCGTGGGCATCGTCGGACGCACCGGCAGTGGAAAGGTGCGTCTTCCATCCTGGATATAATGACGCTCCCAATTTAGCGAAATACAGAGCTCCCTCACCCTCGCGCTCCTCCGGTGTATCCTCACAGAGGGCAATATCTTGTACGATGGGCTGGCAACTGACAAGCTCAACCTCGACGCCCTGCGCTCTAACATCACTATCATCCCCCAAATGGTGCGAGACCCTATGCCTATCCGCGTTTCATAGTACATGCTGACGACCATCTTGCAGCCGGAGCTACTCAGCGGGACCCTCCGCCAGAACCTCGACCCTTTTGGAGAGCACGAAGACGTAGTCCTGAACGACGCACTGCGCTCTGCCGGCTTGTTCAACCTGCAGGAAGAAGGCGACGAGTCGCGGATCACGCTTGACACGGAGATCGCGGGCGGCGGCGCGAATTTGTCCGTCGGACAGCGGCAGATCCTTGCTCTCGCGCGTGCTATAGTGCGCCGGAGCAAGCTTCTGATTCTTGACGAGGGTACGCCTTCTAAAGTGCCAATACGATGACTGTAAAATTGACCCTACTCTGTACAGCTACGTCTGCCATCGGTGCGCTCTACAGTTCACATACGTATGAGGAGACGAAAGCTGACATCGATAATCAGACTACGAGACGGACACGATCATCCAGACGTCCCTCCGCAACGAACTCGGCAAGGATGTGACCCTACTCACCGTTGCGCACCGTCTCCAAACCATCATGGACGCTGACAAGATTGTGCGTCTTCTTCGCTTCGTCGTTCCTCAAGATGTAATCGCCACTGACTTCTTCCCTTGCTGACTGCAGATGGTCCTCGACGCCGGACGCATCGTAAGTGCTTGCATCAGGTTTCACGCGTTTAGACATAGCTGACCAAGTTACTGGGGCGTAGGTCGAGTTCGGTAAGCCGAATGAACTGCTCAAGGACGAGAAGGGGATGTTCCGCGCGCTCGTGGACGGGAGCGGGGACAGGGAGAAGCTGTATGCTACAGCGATGGGTGCGTCGGCATCGTAGTCTGATCGCATGAGACATTGTTGTACTGCAGCTGCGAGTCTTACGCGTCTTTCACTATCTATGCGGGTACATAGTATACCTATGGTACGCAAGATGTTGAGCACAGCGGGTCATACCTTTAGCCAAGGCGTAGATGGGTAACCACTGTTCAGACTCTAGATGAGGCTGACGATGGCAGTAATAAGGATAGGATCCACCAACGAATACGACGACCTCCATACTCACGACAAGGATATGACGGCCACGCTTTTGTGGTAAAACACGGTGGTAAAGCATCGCGGAGCACATTGATCAAATGCAAGCAAGCAGTTACAACGTCGTTGTACTCAGCTGATGGTCCTGCAGGCTCGATATGAGTGCCCCACCCCTGGTCTGCTCAGCAAACAATCTTGTCCTGATAACCAGTGAACTTCGGCTACTCCTGTTTTACTACGTCGGGCCCCGCGTTGCTCGGGCCAAACTCCGCGGAGCACCTCTTGCCAACCCTACGACGCCGACGCACCCGCCGCCATCACGTACAGCTTCTCCCGATCGCCGCTCTCGTCCACAAGCGCGCGAAGCATCCCTTTCTCGCTCTTGAGCAGCTCGCTAGGCTTCCCGAACTCCACCTGCATGGGGTCAAACGCATCAGTCGTGCCCAAACCTACAAACAGTCATGCTGTACTCACGATGTGCCCGGCATCAAGGACCATCTACAGCACGCGCCGAAGAAGTCAGCGCCAGATGCAGGGCTCAGAGACGAGGAGAAGCAACGCACGATCTTGTCGGCGTCCATGATCGTCTGCAGACGATGGGCGACCGTCAGCAGCGTCACGTCCTTACCGAGCTCGGTGCGCAGGTAGGTCTGAATGATCGCGTCCGTCTCGTAGTCTGCACCATATAAGTGCGTCAGTCTCGGCTCCGACATACCATCTCGCACGCAAAGACATACCGATCGCAGATGTGGCTGCACGACGTTTCGAGTCAGCAGATTGCACCGAACACAAAATACTCTCCAGTCGCTGACTGCTAAAGGCGCACCTTCGTCGAGGATCAACAATTTGCTCCTGCGAATTATGGCCCGCGCGAGAGCGAGGATCTGCCGCTGCCCGACAGACAGGTTCGCGCCGCCGCCCGCGATCTCCGTGTCGAGCGTGATGCGCGACTCATCGCCCTCTTCCTGCAGGTTGAACAACCCGGCAGAGCGAAGCGCGTCGTTCAGCACTGCATCCTCGTGCTCTCCGAAAGGGTCGAGGTTCTGGCGGAGTGTCCCGCTGAGTAGCTCCGGCTGCAAGACGGTCGTCAGCATATATTGTGAGACGCGGATGGGAATGGAACCTCGCACCACTTGGGGGATGATAGTGATGTTGGAGTGCAGGGCATCAAGATTCAGCTTGTCAGTTGCCAGCCCATCGTACCAAACATGACCCTCGGTGATAATACACCGGAGAAGCGCAAGGGTCAAGGAGCTCTGTATGTCTGTCAGATGTCGATCTGCCCCCTGACAGAAATGGAGACGCGCCTTCCCGCTCCCGGTACGTCCGACGATGCCCACGCGCTCTCCTGACGCGATCTCGAATGAGATATCATGGAGGACCTTCGGGCCATCCTAAAACACCATCAGACTTTGGCATGGACGGGGCAGCCATGCGTACACACAGAAGAGTACCGCGCAGAGAGGTTCTCGACCACCAGGTGTCCGCTGGCAGGCCAATACGCTGGGGGGACACCGTCCGGAGACGGCTTCGGCTCTTGCTCTACAGTCAAGTATTGTTGTATGCGTTCCAGACTAAAAGGCGTGTGTTATAATCATTAATCCATTAATCACGCTTTGATCTGTGCGCTCGTACTGACCTGTTACCTGTTGAAAGCGATCAGTGGGAGGGCGATATGAGCTATTGGTCGCGATGCACGTACTGTTGATCTCGAATGCATTGTAGGTTCTGATCACCGCGAATATGATAGCGCTGAAAGCGGCTGCAAAAAATGAGCGACTCAGGACGCAGGGGCAAAGAGCAGCGTGACACCCACTGGCCATGTTGAGCGAGAAGCCGGTGTCGGACGCGCTCAGCCGCGACACATAGACGAGATAGACCGCGAGGCTCGTCGCGTAGACCGTACCGACAAAATCCATGCGCGCAGACATCCACCTACACCACAGTGATCTAGCGACCACGCAGTATTCGACCGTTGAAGACGACTCACCTATTGAAGTTCTCGTGCATGATGTACACTCTACTGTATCTGTCGACCCGCTTGAAGAGCTCTTCCCTGAACGCTTCCTGGGCGCCATAAGCGCGAATGGATGCTGTAGAACCACATCAGCCCACTCGGAGAGACCATAGTACCGGCGAAGCACGCACTGATCCCGCTGACAGCAGCGCTGAAGTGGCCCATCACAGGCGCCTTGGAGGTGCTCAGCTCGCGCTTGGTCGACATCTGCCCCTTCATGTACACGTTCCCGAGCAGCGCGCCCAGCGCCGCCACGACGACGGACGGCGCGAGGAAGACGGGCGAGAAGACGACGACAGCGACCACCTTGAGCACCATGATCGCGGTCCGTTCGACCACCATCTGCGTGATCTTCTGGATGCCGTCGTCCACTGTGGGACGACGTGTGTTCTGTGAGCGGGGAGATGATGTGGTGTGGTGCGAGGCTGCGCTTGCCTGTCTGTATGTCCTCGGTGCAGCGCGTGATGATGCGCGCCGTCGGTGTTCTGTCCAGCCACCTGTAGAACGGCTCAGAAACCGGTCCTCGCGGCGCCGAATGCGACATACCGGAGCGTGGTGCCAAGGACGGAGCGTACGAGCTTCTGGTGGATGATCCGGGACGCCTTGATGCTGCCGTAGAGGAACCAGACCACGAAGAAGACAGCGATCGCCATGCTGACGACAATCATCGCGGCGTATCTCGAGAGGTAGCTTGCAGACTCCAGAGTGAGTGTGCCATGCGAATTATGAGGGGCGCGCACTGGCATGTACTCACTGCTGCAGAGACACTTCGCTCCCCGGATGAGTCTCGTATTGCGAGGCCCAGCTGCCAAGATACCATGCCTGGAAAGCGACGTGTAAATTGACAGTTTGGGCCCATATACCACAGGACGTACCTGGACATTGATAAGCAGGTTATGCACGACGTGTGCGGAGACGTAGACCGCCCAGAACAGCGTCGGGCGGTTCGACGTGTTGGCGAAATACAGCCTGACTAACAAGAGACGTCAATATAAACCCGAGGGAAGCGCACGCCATAGGAGGACCTACACGCCGACCACCCCACACGCCCGTCCTCCATCTCCTCGGCGACCACGAGCTTTCCCGACGCTTGCTTTCCCGGCGCGTCCTCCGGCTTCTCGACGTCGGCGGCCTGCTCGGCCTTCTCCAGTTCTGCGCGTTCATCCAGGACTTCCTTGACGAGGTGGGAGTCCTGCGCGAGGACGTTGTCGAGGGAGCCTTGGCTCAAGATGCGTCCGTCCGAGCCCATGTCGACGACGAAGTCCGCGATGGGCGCTACCATCGCGATATTGTGGGTCTGCTCACAGAGTTGTCGCGGTGAGCACTCGTTCCTACAACGATGGACGAAGACGTACAACTAGAACAATCGTACGGCCTTGCAGGAGATCGCCCTTCAGACATTTCTCGACGATCCACTTCGCAGTGTGCACGTCAAGGGCAGCGAGGATCTGACGACGAGTCGAGCATCAGCGCCACGCAGGTGACAATAGCCTTGTAAAGCGCGACCCACATCATCGAGTAGAAGAATGTTTGCGGTGGAGTACACCGCGCGCGCAAGCGTAATCCGAGCCTACAGATAGTCAGCATCCAGGCATTCCGTGCGCTGTGGGGGAGGCTCTTGCCTTTTGGCCGCCGCTGGAAGCATAACTTGGTCAGTATCACGAGCCATCCCAGACATTTGGCGGTTTACCTCAGCGTGATTCCCTTTTCCCCGACTTCAGTGTGGTCCCCAGCGTCGAACAGGGCGAGGTCGCGCTTCAATGCGCACTGTTCGAGGACTTGGCGCATCGCGCTCAGCACGTGGAACGACAAAAACGCCGGCATACGCGTCGCCCACCTTTATCGTACCGCACCTGGTCGTAGGCGGCCCCGAAGAGGATATTGTTCTGCAGTCTCATGAGGTGCCATCCGAATCGCACAGCACGCGAAGCCCAGAGCGACGCACCCTGATCGTGTCGTTCTGCACCCAAGACTCCTGCGCGGCGTACGCGATACCATCTGCTCTTGGAAGGCTCACGAACGCGTCAGGGCCAGTGGGAATATAGTGCAGCTCCCCTATACCAGCGCGTCACCACGATGAGGACGGACGCTCGAGTGGGACACTGGGCGGGACATACCGAGCAGCGCCATGAGCAGCGACGTCTTCCCGGAGCCCGTCGGCCCGACGATCAGGTTGAGTTTCCCGCGCTGGAAGAGCAGCTCGTCGTCGACAGTCAGCACGAACCGCCGTTTGCGTGTTCCGCCGGGGGCGCGCGAGGGCGCTGTGTCGTTGGACCATGTGAACGAGGCGTGGCGGATTCCGACGACGCCGTCGTGATCCGGGGGGTTGTTCGAGTTCGGCAGAATGTCTTCGCCTGCGGGGACGTTCTCCTCTGTGAACTCGTCGATGAGCTCCGTCTAACGAAGTGTTAAATGACGAGGATATGCGGGAAGGAGTGTGTACGCACGTTCCATAGAAAGTCGGTGATACGTTTCAAGGAAACAGAGGCTGAAGGAGGCCGTTAGTATCGGGTTCTTCGAGCCGTCATGGATCGCACGGACCTTGCATAACCTGCGGCATGATGTAGAAGAACGAATGCATCTCGTCGCGAAGCATGTCGAACACTGTATAGACGTGTCAGCTGTGATGGTCATGCTCTTTTGTAAAGTGGACGCTTACCCGTCATTGAGGAGAACACCGTCGATGCTGCGGCGAGTGAGTAATGAGTCTTGTCGATGATGTATGTGGCGTACCAGTAAGTTCCTTCTTCATGATCACCGTCTGGTAAGAAGTGACTGGTTAACACCACACCAGCGCGACAGAATCATAGCCACCTACGTATGTGAAAAACGTCGCGAGCATAACAAAGTACGGCAATGCATAGCTAAAGGTCGTCAATGTCTGCTCGCCATCCAACAACGCACCCCAAAAACGTACTTGCACAAATTGATGCACGAAGTCAGCATCTTCGTCCTGCGCACCAAGAGCAGCTCGACCTCGCGTTTCGCGTCGAGCTGCGCGGCAGTGCGGTCCTCCCATCCGAACAGCTTGATCATGCGGATGACGTTCATCACTCATCGCACCCGCGCAAGTCAGCTGTGAATCGCTTCGACGGCGAGGTGGAACGCTTACTTTCAGTGACGGCCTGAACGCGCTCGTCTGTCTTCAATGAGGCAGTCGTGTGAGTACCCCGGACAGCGAGAACAAGATGATAGCGAGCGTACACGCTTCATCTTCGCGGCTTGCGTGCCCTCCACATTCTTGGCCAAGTACCCTGGAATCGGCAACATGCACACCATGAAGATAATGCCCAAAATCGCGCTGGAGGTGATATCTTAATGAGTTGAACGTGATCCGCGTTCGGGCGAGCGTGGCGCGTACCTCCATCCTAGCACTTTGTACAGGAATATGGTGCACAACGTCACCTGCAGCGGCCACTCGACAGCTATTTTAGACGAACACAGGTAAACACAAGGCGTCAACACGCGCGCAGCGCCCATACGCACTGAAGAATATGAAGAACTGCGACAGATCATCCAGTGTACGCAGGTCGCCCGAGACAAGGTTGTTGATTCTCCCGATGAGGTGTCCGCTCCCTGAACTCCCCTCTGCAGCGTCCGTTTCCGCGGCCTTCACTCGGGGAGCAGGCACGCCCGTATGCTTCCCTTTCCCCTTTGGTGGTGTGCCGGGAGCATCATCGGTGTCAGCGGGGGACTCGTCCTGCACGCCTGGGTGCTCGGCTACAACCTCGTTCTCGTCCCGGGAATTCAGTCCCTGGCTGACGTCGCCATCGTCAACGTCAGTCGTCCCCGCCTTGACGCGGATGCGCAGTGCGTGCTCAAACACCAGGTCCGTGATGATAGCCTGCACGCGGATGTTGATTCGCGTCTGCACAAGACATCGCCTCGGCGTAAGTGCACCAAAATGCTTGAAGCTCGGACACACTACTCACGTGGTTGAAGATGAAATACTCGACCAGTATGTCCCGCAACGAGCTGCCGACGAAGAAGAGCGCGATCCAGAACCAGGGCCGTATCTGGGCACCTGCTCCGCCCGTCTCCATGTAGCTGTTATGCTCGTCAACCTTCAAAAGCCGCAGTGGGGTCAAGGAACAGTAACGTACGTGAGGAGTTGATTGACACTGACGGGAGCCGCGAACGACGTGATCACCTGTATGCTGTCAGTATCTCACGCGCAAGCACGGCAGTACGTGCGATGCTTACAAAAAGGACATTCAGGATCGCCAGGTTGCCCAGCTGTGCCCCTAGAACACGCATATATTCAGGACTCCGTGCGGCCAGCGAAACACGATGCAAGTACTCACAGAAAACCCGAATCAGGCCAAACCCGACGTGGCGCCGCAACTTGCTCTGAAGTGGATCCAAATGCTACCAGGCCATGATGGTGAGTGTATAGAGAGTGTATAAAGCGATGAGACCTACGGGGAAGCTTTGCCTTCTGAGGTTCGCCAAGTAGTCGTATGCGGGCAACGGCGGGAGCATCTCGTAGGTAAGACGAGGGATACACCATGCCTTCCAGACTAATGGCTCCAAGAACCCAAATATCACCAGCGACAGTATGGATGCTGTCTGCTCCGGCGCAGGCTCGATTCGCTCGTTCTGGACAGTATGAAGACGTGAGCAATCGCGTCTCTCGAAAACACCATAACACCAACATTGGGACCGGTTAGGAGGAGGTATTTCCGAGGAGTGAGGAGCGGGATGACGACTCCCCCTAGGGAAAGCAGCACGAGCTTCACCCATAAGAGTTTTCCCTCGCTCACGTCCGCGGGGGACGTGTCTATCGTCGCAAGGGGCCAAACGTCGCGATACATGTAAACGATCCATGTTACTGCGAGGATGTATGACGCGGAAGCGCAAGCGCAAAACTCGAGCGGAGCATTGCCGGATAGAGTAAGCAGTTCTAAGATGCCGAGGTATATCTGCGGACGGGTAGTGGTGAAAAACACCTCGACAGAAGAAGCTTCGGGCTTACATATAGCGCGCATTGTGCAACAGAGACACCCAATCCCAAGTCGTTGTTTGTGTCATTATGCCGTACGAGTGAGTAAACAGAGGTTCCGAGCAAGCCCAGGATAGTCAAAAGCTGAGCGAGCCGGCAGACGGCAATTGTGGTAGTGGTGGCTGAGTAAATCGGCCGGCTGCTTGTTCGACGCACATCCTTCAAGCCAGTGACTAGGAGTACAATTGCCGAAAAGATGGCGCAATACACGGGTACAAGGAGCGTATTTGTCCAGAGCCTAGGGATGAAGAAAAGTGAGCTTCCTCGTCATACGCGCCACAACGATAACACGTACCGTTTTCCGATCAGTACCAGGACCGCATGCAAGGTAGACATATGTTCTCTAATGACATCCGTTAGTATCAGTATCTGTGCCTCCAGGTCCATGTGATTGAGGGAAGCACGGCTGAAACGTGCCGGCGACTAGGATGAGCAGATGCAGGTTTGGGAAAAGACACAGCGATCAGCGTCACGAATTATCCACCTTTAAGAAAGAGAGTTCGGGCTATGACTCGAAGAGCGCGGCCGCAGTGTGTTCATACTCATCGCTACTCTTGCGAATCCGGAGCGGCTATGGTGCCGTTTGGCCGAGTCTACTTATGCCGCTGCTCGCGTGGCATCGTCAGTGCCGGCACAGTGCCTGGGTGAGTGATGCGGTAGCTAGGCCAGGCTAGTATCGTGTACATGTGCCAGTTTTAGTTTGTGGTCGAGTTCATCTTGCCTTGATGATTATGTATTGTTACATCCCCCATCGATGGACTGCAAGCGGTCGGAGAAGTATAAACAGCCAGCGAGCACAAGTGGCAAAAGCTGGGACGCGGAAGTCAGAGAAGACCCTCAACATACCCGGCCGAGGCTGCGGCCTTAGAGTCACACAAGGCTGATCCAACGATTGATGGGAATGCACGTACTTACATATGCGGGATCGAAGGAAGCATAAGACGAGCATAAGATGCTCGGAGTTTGCGTTCATGTGCGGTCGGTGGCTGTACCCGGGAGCCTAGACCGGGTCGGCGGAGCGCGCATATATAGGCGCGGCGCGTCATGGCCGGATTGGGGTGTGCCGACCTCCGCTTGGCCTTGTGGCGGCGACTGCGAGCGAGGAGTAGCCACCGCCCCGCGAAGACGTCATGACCCCCTCCCTCCGCCTTATAACCCCGGTCAGTCGCTTTCTTACCCACCTACAACCACGCTGCGCACCACTCAAACCCAGTCCGCTTTCACCCGATACACTTTCAGCAACTCCTCTTTCAAACATAGCACCATGTCCAACTACGGTGCGTCCCCCTCAAAACCCCCACACAACGTCTGCTGAACGCCACTTACCCCCAAATAATAATCCACACACAGGAAACGAGAGACAAGCAGACAAGGACTTCACGTACGCAACCGGGAACTACCCGCCCGCAGACGACAGTACGTCCCCCCCACAACCGCCAAAACAATCACTCACCTCCCCCAGCGACCTCCGAGGGCGGCTACGGCGGCCCCCCCACCGCCCCCTCCCCAAGCTCCACCGGCCTGATCGACCAGTCCCTCGACGGCGCGCGCCCCGGCTCCCTCGCCGACGCAAAGCAGGGCGTCGACCACCGCGCGCGCGAGCAGTACGCGCACGAGGCCCGCCGCGACTTCGCCCACGCCCCCGCCCACGCCCCCCGCGTCCCCGTCTCGCCGTCCGAGCCCGCCGCGCCCGGCGCGGGCAGCGAGGAGGTCAACCAGGCCGCGCGCGAGGCCGCGCTGCAGCTCGCGGCGGGGTATGCGGCCGCGGACCTGCGCCCAGGCCGGCAGGCGAGCGGGGGCAGCAGCGGGCGGTCGGGGTCGGGGGCGGCGGGGAGTGCGAGCGAGGGTGGGTCGGGCGGCTTCTGATTATGTTTAGGGGCACCATTTTGTTTTCAGCGGGGTGCTGCACTTGTATATATACGCACTTGCGATGCATTCCACTCACACATTGCGCGCGGCGTTCGTTTCCACATTATTCGTGTTGCGAAGAGGTCCACATCGTTGTTGCCGTGCGCGAGGCCTGGAGACTGGACGGATCTCCGAGGGGGACATTTTCGATTCCCCGCATTTAACGAGTCTGGCGCATGTGTACTTGTCTCTTTTTTCTGGCAGTGTCGGCTACAATCGCTAACATCCCTCACACTGAGGCTGGCAGGAATCCCTGCGAGCTATGCCTGCCGTCCGCCTCGGAAATCGAAGTTGTCAAGAGACGTATATCTACGACGGCTCTAGAACGCAGGTGTATCAGCCTCAGTCTGACGTTGTCTGCTACACACCGTGGAGTTATCTGTCACGTACCGGAAGTGCTAGCGAGCCCGTGTCTAAAAAACTGCGAACAGCCAAGAAAGGTCTCCACCCCGTTGTGTGCGGCGTGATTTCATGAGCGTTTGCGAGTAGCACGCCAGATACCTCGACGCCGTCATTGCGCGACATCGTGGGTAGCTATGATTGTGCTGCGAGAGAATCATCACATTTAGCAATGCCTACCAGGTCAAAGGCAGCCCGCAGCACGGAGTCGAAAGCCTGACACACAGACCCTCCATAAGCAACACCCAGTCCGTTGCGTCACCCCGCCGGCCAGGACGCCCGCGTGCGAGAATTAACCAATGTATATTTTTGCGGCGCCCATCCGCCGGAACGCACGCCAAATAGGAAAAACACACCAGCAAGGGCCCCCACGCGGCCCCGCCCGTATCGTACCGTACCATACAAACACCCGCGCGCACGCCCGCTCTCTCCCGCATTAGCGAGAGGGCGGGCATAAAGAGACAGCAACCGAAAGACGACGCCTAGTCGTCCTTCTTGCCGATCTTCTTCTCCGCCTCGTCGATCGCGGCCTTGTCCGTCTGCGGGTCCGACGTGGCTGCGTTCCGCGTGAGCGTCTAGCGCAGGCTCGCACAGGGGGAGGGGGACGCACCACCGAACATGCCGCCAGCCTTGAACGGCCGCTTGAGGTCGCCCTCGGCAGGCTTGCCCAGGAGGTGGATCGAGACGAGCTTCGCGTCGTACAGCGTCTTGAGGCCCATGAGCGCCTGGATGAACAGCGGCTGCGTGTACCTGCGGCGCCGTCAGTCCCGCCGCGCGCACGGCGAAGAACGAAACGGGGGGAGAAGCGGGGCGCGGGACGCACCCGAGGTAGAGATGCATGAACGCCATCATCGCGACGCCCATGTACACCGCGCGGACGAGCTTCGAGATCTCGCCGAGGTCGTACTCGCGCACCGTCGTCGCCACGAGCTTCTTCTCCTGGCCCTGCGCTCCCGCGTCAGCGTTCGCGGTGCATCCCGCCGGTAGAAAGCACGTACCATGGCACCGGGCTCGACTGTGTCAAGGAAGCGCGCCAGGTCAGCTCCAGCTCATCCGTGCGCGCGCATCACACGCCAGTGACAGGGGGTACGCACCGTACTTGAGCACCGTGAGGTCGTTCTTCTTCTTGATCTAGACCGCCGCGAGAGGGGAGGGTCAGCACCGCGCGGCGCGCGCCAGCGGGGGGGAGGGACGGACCTGCTGTGCGACGTAGTAGTACACGCCGAGGACGATGGCCTGGGTCGCGACGTACGCGATGCGCACGTACACGAGCACCTGCGGGTCCTCGAACGATATCCGCCGCGCCACTGGGTGCAGGGTGAGCGTGTGCGTGCGCGCTGGCGGAGAGGGGACAGACCTTGCATGGCGGCGAGGGAGATCACGAGGTTGTTCACGGCCGGGTTCATCACGGGGTTGGGAGCAGACGGGGCGGGCGGGGGTACCGGTGAGGACGAGGAGGGGAGGGGGAGGTGGTGGTGGTGGTAGTGGTAGTGACGAGGAGCGGGAGGAGGCGAATGCGAAAAACGGGATAGACGTGTCCCTTCCTTTCCGGGCCGTCGTGTGCCTATCTCCCACGTGGGAAGTACTCCAGTGAGCGCTTGAGCGCCCACAACGTTAACATTGACCGTGACTACGGTACCCCTTCAAGAAGTACAAATTGTTTGGAATGCCTCGCTAAGTACTAGCTCCCACCTCGCAGCATTAATCTCCTCGTTACGTTTCGGCATGGTAGAAATAGATGGGTACTGTCTGGCATGCAAATCCACGAAGTCTGCAGCAATCCGAATCGCCGTCGTATTACTGTTACATGTCTCGATGGTTGGGATTCTCAACGACTTGATGCTTGCAGAAGCGGCTTCCGGAACCAGGCCCATGATCACGTTCATATCTTTGATCAGCCGAGCTTCGTGCCTATTGCAGCACAAGGAGTTCCGCGCGCGCACACATCGACAGACTGAATTCCCACTGACACTGCAGCCCGTAGCTCACCAGCACCACACAAGAATAGCTACTGCTGCAGGTCTGAGAGCAACAAGCTCGCGCCGCTGAAACCCCACCCTGCAGCCTATATATCATGGACACTGCGGGAGTCTTTCGATGACTGCGGTACGTCCGCGATTTCTCATGCTGCAGCGCACATTAATTATGCATTCACTCCCCCGCAGGACTGCGGTAGATGCAGTACTATATCTTGGGCCCTCCCCAGGCAGATTCGAGCGCGCCCACATCGGTTCACCCCACAACCCGGTATTCCAGTTCCTCGACGTACAACAGGACTGCCAAGCCATACGTGAGTCATATCCTCAAACTCACGCTGCGGCCTTGGCCCGTAGCAACTTGTGTCCCTAACCTCATGCACTTTGAAGTAGAAAGGAACCATGTCGACAGCGCAACCGTCTTCATCGCCGGACTCCTCGTCCACCTCTACAGACCATGCCGAGATCACAAGGGATACTGAATTCTGGTTCGATGATGGGAACATCGTCCTCATCTCCGCCGCCACGTCGACGTGCGGCAAGGTGGCCTTCCGCGTGTACAAAGGCATGCTCGCGCGGGTATCGCCCGTCTTCCAAGACCTCTTCGAGCTCGCTGGCGCACATCCGGGACCGGGAGCCGTGACTCTACCCCTGCACGAGGCTAGCGAACCCAGATTGTTTGATGGCTGTCCGACTGTCGCCGTCACGGAGTCTTCTATCGAGATGAGACACTTCCTTGGAGCAGTGTTATATTCCGCTATGAAGTAAGTGCCTCCCTGCCATCTGCAAGAGTCTCAAACCGTTATATTGACAACTACCACAACGGATTGCGTTCTGAAAGTGTCCCATACTTTAGAGACCCCACGAAGCTTCAGCCATTTGCACGGATGGCCACAATCGCACGGGTCGCTCACAAGTACCAAGCCGACGCGCTCGCCACAGCAGCATTTGAGCGCATCGAGCAATTATTTATAACGTTCGACGGGCGCCATGCACCTTCCTACATGATTGAGCTCACACACGAAGACGCCATCCAGGTTGTGAACCTCGCCCACCTCTTTGATTCCCCTAAGACGCTCCTCATTGCGTTATTCCTCTGCTGTGTCCTTCCGCCTCTCCTGCTACGGAACGGGACTCTTCGCGAAGATGGTGTGCGGGAGCGGCTCTCCGACGAGGACTATGAGCTCTGCGCGGGTGCTGTGCGGCCCATGTTGGCGTGGTACAATGATACTCTACAGATGCACCTGAGGGAAGGACCGACGCCAGAATGCACCGAGCCTGTGCAGTGCCGGAACCATGCCAGACGTGCTGAAGAAGCTATGAAACGACAGCCTCGCTCCCTGAAGAATATCTTTGCAAAGTGGTACTCCCGTGGGGATACTCCGGGAGGCTCCGCGTCATGGAACACATCAGATTATTTGGGCTGGCCTTGTGATACATGCCATACCACCCATAGGGAGACATGGCACGAGCAGCTAGCGGATGCTATTCCGCAATTTCTCCCGCAGTGGTTGTGCATCAAAAATTCGCTGGAGGGGAACTAGTAAGTATGCGATTGTTTTTCAAGCTTCCTGCTAACGATAATTTTTCAAGGAGAACTACTACATAGTGGGCACCATGATCTCGAAATGAATGTTTGCCCGGCGTCGTTTGTGCGTTATAATCTTCATTCTTCGAACGAGATCCTACGTGGGGCGGCTTACACTTTCACAAAGGTACCTGAATGTCGTACTCCAAGTCGCAGCCGTGCTGTGCGCGCATACCGACGGGCCCTCTGGCCTCGTACACGAGTCTCCCTTCAGTTTCAAGCTTGACAAATGTTGCTCTTCGTCTGCGATATCTTTTTGACTGATAGTAAGTTTACGCTACTCCTTAATGTTCATTGTCTTCCACCACTGAACTGGAGGCTGGTTTACGAGCCTACATCCTGCGCTTCTTTCCCTCAAACTCTCTACCATCGGTCTACCAATTTGCGGTTGTCGTTTTTGCTCTTCTCGTCATCATGTTGTAGTATGCACACGTTCAAGTTACGAATTCTAAGTTTCCAGTCCGACTGGGAGCGCGAACAACGTCTCAGGCTGTAGAAAACAGCTTACCACGACCCTCGCATGCCTGCCTATGAGCTGGCCACCAGTGTAGTGACCTGTGCATCTTTTGGAACATACAGGCACGCGGCGAGTATGATTGCTGTTTTGGGGAGATACCCTATCAGAGAGAGTGACGTCACTAAGCAAAGCAAGAGTTGAAGCTAGTTCAGATCCGACGTCCTCGTCGTCCTCCGTCCCTCTCCACCCATCCCCTCTTTCCTCTCGACCACCATGAACGAAACTGTCTCCATCTCCAGGGCCACCTCCCTCTCCCGCGCTGGCAGCAGACACGGCTCGACCGTCTCGCGCAGCCAGTCGCTCGTCAAGAAGAACATCCAGCCCCACGACCTCCGCCCCTCAGACATCCTCATCGAACGCTTCACCGCATGGAAGGCCATCGTGAAGCAGCTTATTGCCTACTTTGAGGGCATCGCAGATATTGAGAACAACGTCGCGAGGGAGATGACCAAGCTCGGCGCGGTCATCCAGGTACCGTTCAGATCGGGCAACCAGTTTCTCGGCGAAGGAGGGCTGCAGGTCCGTACTCTCATTCCGCGTATCCTACGATGCGACCCGCCGCTTAAACGTTGTTTGCTCAGGATATATTCTATGGTATTCGTGACAAAACGCGTGCCATTGCCGATCAACACGCCAATCTTGGCCGTACCGTGGATGGATCTATTGTGCAGCATCTTCAGAAGCTGAGGGTGGAGATTAAAGCTCACATCAAGGTAAGCTCCTATATCGCGCCAGCTGAATCATTGCCAATACATCCTACAGAACATTCAGAACGATACGGGCAAGCTGGCAACTGCAGTCGCGAAAGAACGCGAATTATCCGCAAAGCTCATCGGCGACCTTGGCACCAACATCTCCGTTTTGAAGAACACGCCTCTGAACGTGACAGCGAGAACTGACCCTTACGTTGCCAACCAGGCAGTCGCTCGCCAGCTCGTCAAGCAAGTCCACACCGAGAATGCTCTACAGAAGTCCCTTCTTCTCACCCAAGCATCCTCTGCGATGTTCGAAGCGTCCCTAATCCAGGCGCTTCAGTCCGCATGGGCAACGTTTTCGGAATGGCGAACTCGCATGGACAACGCCGTCCGCGACCTTTGGGGCAACCTGGAGCGCGATATGTCCGCCCTCCCCCCAGATCGCGAATGGATTTCTTTCGCCGCGCGCGAAGACCATCTTGTTGACCCCGAGACGCCCCTTCGGAACCCAGAACACATCACATACCCGAGCAAGGACGATCCCAGCGTGATTCCCGTGCATACCGGACTCCTCGAGCGCAAGAAGCGATATACCCGCACGTACCGCGAGTCGTACTACGTCCTGACTGCTTCCGGCTTCCTCCACGAGTACGCCTCCTCAGACCCTGCGCTCGCCGACCGCCCGCAGTTCAGCCTCTTCCTGCCGTTCTGCACGCTCGGTCCCCCCTCAGCTCCTAACGGGAAGAGTCACAAGTTCCACATTGAGGAGCGCAAAGACGGCACGGGCAGCACCCGCACCGGCTCACTGCGCGGCCTCAAGAACTCGCTCACCGGCCGCAGCGGAAGCAGCGGACGCGCATGGGCGTTCCGAGCGCGGTCCCACGACGACATGATGGAGTGGTGGAACGACGTGCGTATGCTCTGCGCGCGGTACCTTGTCGCGAGCGAGCAGATGGAGCGCAGCGGCCCCGTCGCCGCCGCCGTACGCGCCGCAGGTTATACCAGCGAGGACGAGGGCATTGAGGAGACGGAGGACGAGGGCTCGAGCGTCGAGGAGGAACAGGATGAGGACGACGTGGTGTATGAGGAGGCTCGCGATGGCGCTGAGGACGATGTGGGTCCGCCCGAGTACTCGCACACCGGCGCGCGTGATGCGGAGTATGGCGCCAACGGATACCCGGTACGCGGCCATAGGTTCATCTCTTATCTATGCCCTTAGCTGACGAATCTCTTATGCTAGGTCGACAAGAAGCCGGCTGGCACCCAGGAAGGTGCGACCGTCTCCCGCCGACCGAGCAAGCGGCAGCAGGAGAAGGCACCGGAAGGGCGGCAACCGCACGTCGCTGCCGCCGAGGATGGCGCAGGCGCGGGTGCGGCCCCAGCCTCGACGGAGCAGGGGGCTGCAGCAGCCGGTTCCGCCGCGGTACCCGACAGTCGCTTCACGGAGGCGCTCTAAGGGACGCGCCTGCAGTCCGGTGGATCGCACCTGGCAAAGCTGCTGCATTCGTATGACTACCCCGGATTTCTGTACTGTATGTTCTCGTGTCTAACTCGGTATACGTTTGGTCAAAAATGCTTTCCTTTCGACCGCTTGCGCCCCTGCAAATCGTCGTTTTAGATCGATAAATTGTTACATGTTTAGCGTTCGGACGCCTCCTTTTCCCCCACTACAATGGCACATCTATCGGGTTCCATCAGCGCATGCCTCGCGGAACTCAACACCAAATCGGTCGAGAACGCACGCACGGCAATCCACACACATCTCCACGTTCTCAACTTTGCGTCCTCGGTAGGTCCAGCTGCTCCGGGCCAAAGCTGTCCGGCAGGAGCTCCCCGATGCTCGTCTCCCGGATGCCGCCGTTCGCCTGCCCCTCCGCGAGGCGCGCCGCGTAGTCGGCGGGGATGAGCAGGATGGGCATGCTCTGCGCGCAGAACTCGCGGATCACCTGGCGGCACATCCCGCACGGGGAGATCGCGGACGACACGTCTCTGCGGCGCCCCCTCCGAGTCAGCGTTCAGCTGCGATTTCGAAGTACTGGGTGGGGCTCACGTGACGACCGCGAGGGCGGCGAAGGATTGGATTCCTTCGCTCTGGGAGACGACGCCGTCAGCTTCAATGTGCTGCCAGTGCTGTTCGAGGAGGACGGGCGTACCACCGCCTTGACGAGTGCCGTCCTCTCCGCGCAGATCGTGCCGCCTACGAGGCGCGATAAGCGACCGGCCGCGCCAGAAGTACTCACGAGCCATGGATGGACGGCGCACCATACGACGCGTTCTCGATGTTCGCGCCCTTGATGATGTCGCCCGATGTCGTGAGCAGCGCGGCGCCGACGCGGAACTTGGAGTATCGGCAGTACGCAAACTCTTTCGCTGTCCGAGCAGAGTCGCGGTTATTATTGGGGTGCGAGGGCGCGGGGTCAGCTGGGTGCTTGGGCAGAGCGCGGCGGCATACCTTCGAACGCGGCCTTCACGAGGCGGTCGGTGTCTGTCGCTTGTATGGACCACGTTTTGGCGGACATGATGGTGCAAGTCGGAGGAGCTGCTGCGATACGACAGACGGTGCGGCCCGGGAAGCACGGCATACCCAAATAGGCAGGTGTTGTGGTTTGGAAGAGCCGCCTGAACAATGTTCGAAATACCTCGCGCTCCCTATTCATGATAACCCCACAGCGTCTTGGTTAAGGTGATCAGTGACGAGCCTTTAGGAGCGAATGGGACTTGTGTCAAGTCTAGTATCGTATCCGAATCCATGATACGTCGGCCTATATACTTGAATTTGCACCATAGAACATGTCGAAGGCGTACCACCTAGTACTGCTATGATGATTGCAGTGGAGAAGACAGCTGTGGATATACGATTTGGAGGCTCGTCAAATACATGCTATTATCTCAAGCTGATAGTGCGAAAACGAGTACCAAGGCTATTCGGAGTTGGTTAGTAAGTATGTCCAACCTACGGCTTCTTTCCATACTATCACGTACCATATTTGAGCCTGATAGCTCGGATGTATGCCCTAGATTACGAACATCAATTAATACGACACGAAGGAGATTCAACTCATGGATATATCTTACCGCTTGAATCGTTATATCACCAGCCCGGGAGATTTTTGATGCCTAGCCATGATGGGAGTTCGCGCCACGCTGCCTGAGCCATTGTGGTTGACTTTCGCAGGCGCTGATTTCGGCATGCGGCACAAGCCCACTGCAGACAATCTTGTGGCCCAATGTACGAGTCTAATAGCCCCCTCTCGTCGGCGCGGAGAAAGGCGTGCGTCAAGAGAAACGGATATTTCCAGACTGCGCGGGTCCCATCCTCAGGCTCTGCACTCTCCACGCACCGCTTCATTGAGGTACACGAAGGCCCTGGCATCCCCTCAATGGTTTGTTTCAGGTGATGATACCCCTCCTTCACCATGATCAGACAAGCGCCTATGCATCGTGCGAAGTCATCATCAGACAGCCTGTCCAGCGTTCCATCCTCGCGGGCAATCCCATTCCGCATGAGCTGTGGGTCAAGCACGCAGCACATGTAAAGCGCAAGGGGGAGCATGAGAGGCTTCTCGAACAGGCGTGCGAGGTTTACTGCTTCAACGGCGTCTTCGGGGCGCAGCGAGAGTGCGTACTGCGACCCGCGGATTTCCAATCCTTCCTGATAGTCGTATGCCGATTTAAGTTTTGACCAAGGATTCTGGCGCGCCGTGAAAAACATCTCGATGCGTTCAAACGCTGCGGCAGCGAGCGCATCGGCTTGATATTTGTGTGCGAGGCGTGCGATGGCGGCGAGGTGGGCAAATGGCTGACGTGTCTTGTTGTAGCTGAGGGACAATGACCTGTGCCAGGCACAGTATTCATCGGCATCAAGGTGTACTAACAGATTGCACGGGAGCACGTACGTGGTGCCAGATTGGAATATTGCACGAAGGAAGTGTCTCATCTCGATTGAAGAGTCCGTCACCTTCACAGTGGGGCAGCCGTCAACGAATTCGGGCTCGTCAGCGACGTATGCGAGTGGTGCCGGATCGACCGTCTCTGGGGGCGCGACTGCATGCTCGAAGAGATCCTGGAAGACGGGTGATGCACGACTGAGGATTCCTTTATACACGCGGAAGGCGACTTGACCGCAGGACGCGGTACCGGAGGATAGCAGGACAATGTTACCGTCGGTGAACCATAGTTCGGCGTCCTTCGTGATCCCAACATCGGTCGTTGTACGGTCGGCGCTCGATTCCGTGGGTGGGGATCGGATCGGACTTGGGGTACGGCCTAGGGGTAGCGGCATTTCGGATGATGGTGCCATGGTCGATATTTACCACAATGTGGTGTGCGATTTGGAATCAGAGATGTCTGTAGGATGATGCTAGTCGTCAGTGGTACCAATCAGATGTAGGAGAACATGCAGAAGCGCTTGAGGGAGGGTCTGAGATAGGTCTGAGACCACTTAGTCAGCACAAGACAAGGGAGGCACAGGGGACAGCAGGGGACACGCTCACCGCCGGCAAAGTACACAGGTAGGTCGAATAGGTAGCTCTCGTGGTTCCACATGACTGCGCGGAACGCGCCGAGGTCCAACTCGAAATAATAATCAAATAGATGTGGATCTGGCATGCGTAGCACTCGATGCAACCGTCTCGCTAAAAGCTCGAGCTCATGAAGGTCGCGACAGCCTCTTAGATCGCTTGCTCCATGCAAAGAGCTTAAGCAGGCCTAAGCTCACTTGAGGGTGAACGGCGATGCTTCGCACGCCCAGCCCGATTCCACCCATAATATTGTGATATAACGATGTATCGATGGGAGGGAACTTGAAACAGGGCTCTCCACTGGCTGTCCGTGACTATCATCCACACTGCTCGTATTTTTATTTACTGACTCCGATGAGCTTTGTGGGCACAGACATAGCCATAGTCATACTTAATACTACAGTAATAACTCAGAGGTCAATCAAACATAGTAAATACTTGTCGACCACATTGTTCCTTCGGTAGAGGGGAGTTGCTGCTAGCCTTTAATGACATGTGAGATACCGAGGAAGCACGACTTGGGGATAGTGCTGACCACTGGTAGGCATGGGTATGCCGACCACGTTTAAACCCGTCCTCATGTGGTCAAGGAGGACGATGATAAATATCCTGATGTGTATCATTGCTTGTGGTGCCTGCAGCAACGGGGCCGGGAGCGTAGTAATGTCCAAACAAACAAGTATTCAATTGGTGTGGTTTTGCGAACTGGTAGGTGGGATTCCGACACAGTTCACCAGTACCAGCGGCCATGGAATGCGGCACTAGGGCTTACTCTGCATTACTGGGCGCACACTTCGGGCGGGCTACGCCCGCCCTCAATGTGCGCCCCTCTCTCGCATGAAGAACAATTTATATGACCCTAGTGCGGTGACCCATCGTAGCCACGGCGGTTGTCGTGATAGATATTTGTCTGGCACTGACATTTGTAAATTGAATGCAGTAATCAGTGTCTCGATGGTATCGAAGCAGGCTGACCTGAGAAATCAACACTCACCAAAGCGAACACAAGTGCTAGTTCCTTGCTCGTCAGAGCAAGGCTCTCCTTCGCCACAACCTGAGGATGATATTCTTGTGCTATGTCATCCCTTATGCAACAAAATACTAACCTTGGAAGCTTGAAGATGAGCAAGGAAACGCGCTACCGCAACCTGAGGCACCGTTCGAGTAGTTGAAGCTATAGTAATGTGGTCCGGGAACTAACGGTGTACATATATACGTACTAACAGAGGCGAATCGAGTTGCACGCTCGGCTCTCGATGCACCAAGCCACAGCTAACAAACAAAGATAAATGCCGGGAGTACCAGGAGCTTTCATCAACTGCGGCCAGAACCGGGTGTGCCCCGATTCACGTGCCCTCACCAAGTTGTCATACTGAAATACCGATTCCCGGTGGAATCAGAACATCCCAAAATCGCCTTTTCCGAGTTCCCGGGGTCCTACGGAGATTGACGATACTGTTCGAATCCAACTCCGACTGTGACCCGCAACCACCTCGACCTCAACCAATGTCTTCAGATCTCAAGCGAAACCGCTCGGGGACTTCAGCAGATGGCGCGACGAAGAGAGTGCGATCTGCTGAAGCAGAAGACCCCCCGCCCAGGGCACACACCCCTGAGCTGACGCCGGATCAATATCAGACGGCCATGTATATGCTGACGACCCCCAATAAGACTTCGGAGCAGCGCCTTGAAATATTATTGCAATGGCTAGATTTCTTGCACCCGACCGTTTATTGCGCTCCCAACAAATTGAATTCCCTCCTTGCCAGCCACCCTGAGCTGAAGGAGCATCTCGAGCAGGGGGAATTTGATAAAGTCCTCAATTCGCGTCAGTATGGACATGCTTATGCCCTCCACTTGGTCCGCTCACAGTAGGCGGTCGAACAGGTGCCCTGTTCACAGCCAAGAATGAGACGCTTGGCCAGTCAGACAACTTGGAAGGACAGTCGGGAGACAAACTGCAACCCGAGATGCTGCGACGTCGGTAGCACCATTTTCCAGGCTTCTTCTGTGCGCTCATATGATAAATACAGTGGTCTCGACTGCTTGGAAGGAGCCGTACAAGAACTCCGGGGATATTCTCGAGAGCGTTCTTCGAGACTACGTTAATGAGGACGTGCTCGGCCAACATTACGCTCGCTACGCCTCAATCACGCAGTCCTCGGGTACTGGCAAGTCGCGTATGGTCGACGAGCTTGCGAAGAAGATATTTTGCATTCCAATCGCTCTCGGCTCCAACCAAGGTGGACATGCGTCTTGCTTGTCATGCACAACACTGGCTGACACAATGCCGACTAGCGTACCCCCCGCCGGACAATCTCGCTGTCAGTTGGTTCGGGGGTGACAACACCGATATGCGCGCAGAACGTGCCCAGTTCTTCATGTGCGCATTATTCGAGACTGCGCTACAGCGAGCCAAGGATATTGCCCCGGATCGTACGTCGTCACCTCCTTCATCTCACTGTCAAACAGCTCATGGCTGCTGCTCAGCCGGTCTGAGCCTCGCGAGCATATTTCGCCAATCGATGAGCGACGGCATGGAGTATGGTCAACACGGCCAGTACCGGCAGCAGTTCTATTCAGATGTGTGTGTGCGTGCGGCAGAGGTAAGTCACAATTGACTAGATCACAGCTGCCTCGTATGAAAGCCTGATTCTGACGGTTCCATGCAGCTCTTATCGAGCGCCAAGCACTCCAAGGAACCCAGACAACCTAGTCCAACTCCTGTCATGACCGTTGTGGATGATCACGGTCAGTCAGCCGGTTCAATGATTGGCTCAACGGTCCCGCTGAAGCATCTTCAGGGACGCACATAAATCTGGTGACTGCTGCAGAAGCATTGGTTGCATACATATCGACGACCCGGAAGAAATCTTTCGCATCAAACAGCGGCCTAGACGTTATTCTGTATTTTGATGAGGCACAGCACCTCACCAAGAGTAGCGCCGGGTCTTCTGGACCGACGTTCTTTATCCACGTCCGGAGTGCTCTCCGCCTCGTCAGAAAGCTGCCTATCTTTGCTCTCTTTCTCTCTACCACGGGGAAACTTGAACAGTTTTCCGCGCCTGCACAGCTCGACGCCTCCGACCGAATGCTCCGACTACAACTTCTTCCGTTCAAACCCATAGTGTGGACGCCGCTTGACATCATGGCTCAGCGTATCACAAAGAACAAAGTCTGGACGCTGAGGGAGGTTGCGTCTACATATCACATTGTCCATCTGGGCCGTCCATTGTCAGTCTCACCGTTTACTGGTATTATTTCCCGCTC
>JABYQU010000080.1:0-99167 GCA_022264855.1 Lenzites betulinus | reverse complement strand
CGATGTGTTTAGATTGTGATGCAAACTCGCGAACTCACTCTTCGACGCGGTGGTGGGCATGCCTTGCAGTTGGTCACGTATGCCCTCCAATATTTCCTTGGCGTGGCTGTGTTTGTCCCGAGGTGATCGACCTTCCACCGGCTCAAGCGATTGAGCCAAGTTTCGAGGGCGCGAATGTACCGCATTCCGGCCGATGCCGTAGGACGGGGCAGCGATTCGAAAGCTTTAGATATATCAGTATGCGCGCATTTCCGCCATGACGCATGCACTTACAGCTGCGCTCCCGTTCTACCGTTTGTTCCGCTTTCCTAAGGGCCGCGCGCTCGCGGGTGAGTTTGTTGCGCATCCTCTTCCAGTACCCGGCACACAGGGTGCGGACAAAACGCGTAGCTGGCTCCTTTACCATGAGACTGTTCTGATAGGCGTCGTCTCCGAAGAACCTCACCGCGAGTTCGCGGTAGAGCGCGACGGCGGGCGAGAGGTCTAGAGGGTAGAGCTGCGGGGGCTTGAGTGATGCCTGATAGCCAAGGAATCCAGCACGTACCTTTTCCATCCCAGGTTCAGCCATAGTAAAAACGTCGATATCGTGGTCCTTGAGCAATGTGTCGACAGTTTCGTTGATTCCCCACTCGGACCACTTGTCAGCGAGGTATCGTATGAACGCGTCGCGACCGGCGAGGTTGTTATGAGCACCACGACGCTGACAGTAGGCGGTGCGGTCCTTGGCCGAGGAGAGCGCGTAGTAACCCTGTGCGAAGGCCTTTATTTTGTCGATTACATCCTGGCTCATGCCGCTGTTCAACGGGGTGGCCGAGAGGGCCCAAGGGGGTACGGTATCGGCTATGCATTCGCGCCATTCAGGCCAGCAGAATGGCGCGGGCATGGATGTATCGGTCGAGGCCGCCATATGCAGGAAAGCCTCGAAATACTGGTCGGTAGGCATTCTGAGTGTAGCTGTTAGACGCAGGGAACGGGTTTCGAGGAGCGGGGGGATCCTGCGCACCTTGTGGCCATGTTTTATAAGTCCAGCAGTATACCGGAAGTACTATTGGACCGCTAGAGAATTGTTAGATAATGGGACTCATTCGCGCGTGTACAATTCTCCATACCAGTCAGCATCCCGCTCCTCCGCCATCCCTGCGCCCGAAGGACCGATCGATCTACCGCCACCATCCGCCGATAAGTCGTCCGACGTGAGGGTAGCGCATGTTTCAGCGTCGCGATAATCATCTTAGATATTGTGAGCTCGCGTCAATGCGTTGGGAGGTGCAGGTTTTCGGCGTGAATGGGCGTTGATTTCAGTTGCACGCGCGAATAACTACGATTGCCATAAGCGGACGACGACTAACCAGTCAACTAGCCGGTCCAGGCGCGGAGTTCCAACCCTAACTCTAATCTCTAATCTCGCGGCTCCTGATGCCAAGCTCTCTCTCACCAGGCACCTTTGCACTCTTAACGTTGGACGCTCGTTTATCTGTTCACGTCTACTCACTCGTGTTTATCGTCATCCTAATCTTGCTAGAGCTCTAACTTACCCTTCGAGCGAATTGGGCACCGGCGCTGTGCGCGGAACTTTGGTGCGTGTAGGGATGGGAGGAGGGCAACGAACGGTACGACGATTCACCAACTAACCTATGTTTCGTGCGCAACTAACCCCAGTGCCGACGCAGTTTGTATCGCGATCATCCTCCGGAGCATTCGCGAACGGTAAGCAACGCCCGTGGAACTCTGAGTGTACCATCGCGAATAATGGCAAGGCATCTCGTCCTGGTCCGCCGTCCTCGGGTATGTCCACCATCCGCCTGTTTGATGTTGCTGACACTGACCAGTCTGGTCCTCGTCGCTGTCTCCGGGAAGCCCTCCCCGCACATCACCGCGCCCCACGACCTTGTCCAGTCTCGTCGCTATCCATGTCTCCGGGACGACCTGCCCGCGGCCGTCAAATACTGTGCGCGGCGGTTGTGCGCATGCGTGTCTCCCGGAACCCCTCGCACGCGCTCAGCCTTGCCGTGATCGCTCGCTTTCGCGGTACGCCCATCGCTACCGGGTGAGACGGCCGTTATTACCTGCGTGAGCGTTGATCGCTAATACAAGCACCTCCTAGATGTGACTTCATAACGGACTAACGAGCGCCTTGATACGATGTAGTAGCTTCTTCTGTATTCCCGGCTGTAGCGCCATATCAAGCACTCCAAATAATATAGTAGTACCGTATATCTGTGTTGTGTACAGACTCGCAAGACGGCTGTGACGGCGCCCGTGTCCAAGCCCCCATCTCGCGAGGGTAGGCGCCGGAGTGACTAGCACGTCGGCGTGTCTCCCGGAGGCACGCCAACGTGCGAAGGATGAAATTCCATATCTATAAGCTCACATCCCCTACAGACCGGCGCACTCCAAGGACGCGACGCGCTCTCGCGGGCACTCTCAGGCCCATGCCCAGGCGTGTCTCCCGGAGACACGGCTGCGCATCGTTCCGCGAACGAGAACGTCGCCACGCGCGCGCGATCTCGAGTGCGCGCTCTCTGGCCCTTGCGCGCGCGTGTCTCCCGGAGACACGCCCTCGAGATCGTTCCCGCGAACGCGAACGGCGCGACGCGGGCGCGATCTCCTCGCGGGCTCTCTCTCCTCCCTCGCGCGCGTGTCTCCCGGAGACACGCCAGCCCATCGTTCCCGCGAACGAGAACGTCGCCACGCGCGCGCGATCTCGAGTGCGCGCTCTCTGGCCCTTGCGCGCGCGTGTCTCCCGGAGACACGCCCTCGAGATCGTTCCCGCGAACGCGAACGGCGCGACGCGGGCGCGATCTCCTCGCGGGCTCTCTCTCCCTCTCGCGCGCGCGTCTCCCGGAGACACGCCAACCCGTCGTGCCTGCGAACGCAAACGTCGCGACGCGTGCGCAATCTCGCGGGCGCTCTCTGGCCCTCGCACGCGCGTGTCTCCCGGAGACACGCCCTCGAGATCATTCCTGCGAACGCGAACGGCGCGACACGGGCGCGATCTCCTCGCAGGCTCTCTCCCTCCCTCGCGCGCGCGTGTCTCCAGGAGACATGGCTGCGCATCATTCCCGCAAACGCGAACGACGCGACACGTGCGCGATGTCTGGCCCTTGCGCCCGCATTTCTCCCGGAGACACACCCTCGAGATCGTTCCCGCGTCGCATCGCGCCGTTTGCGTTCGCGGGAACGATCTCGAGGGCGCGACGAGTGCGTGGTCTCGCGGGCACTGTTGCACCTTCGCGCCCGCGTGTCTCCCGAAGACACGCCTGCGCTTTGTTTCCTCGAACTTGAACGGCGCAACACATGCGCGATCTCGCGACCGCTCTCTGGCCGTCGCGGGCATGTTTCCTGGATGCACATGTGTCCTCGGACCGCAGCGACTCCATCTCATGAGTGTGGTGCCCTCATGAACGGACATATGTCCCGGAGACACGGCCCAGTCATCGAGCACCATGGGAAACTCTGGTGGGGCTTCGCATGTGTCTCCCGGAGACATAGTGTTCATGCTCATATGCGTGGTAGTCCCTGTTGCTCTGCTGACTATGATTAATTAAGTGGGAGTAATCGTTATGCACTAGTTTAGGCCAACCCTCATAGTTCCAGCATGTGCGTGCCGACAGGCGTGGCTGTATATTT
Source organism: Lenzites betulinus (assembly GCA_022264855.1). Taxonomy (NCBI): domain Eukaryota; kingdom Fungi; phylum Basidiomycota; class Agaricomycetes; order Polyporales; family Polyporaceae; genus Lenzites; species Lenzites betulinus. The sequence continues at coordinate 95,537 of JABYQU010000080.1, read as the reverse complement.
AATTATGTAACTTGATATAAATGTTATTTATGAGACATAGGTATCTGCTGATTTTCATAAATATCTGTGCTGTGATTGTGATATATAGATATCAGGGACCACATGAGAGTTTTAGTGATCATGATCACCACACGATACCATCAGTGATCCCGATCATCTGATAGCCACTGGATTTTCACTATATAATGTGAGCTGTTTGGCCTTGGCTTCCCCCTCTTCCCCTTGCCAGTTTTCCCCTTTAGCCATGCCTACCCTTCCACCTGTCCCTCGCTCTGCCACAGAGTGGAGCGATGTGTTCCGTGCTGGTGAAGTCGTGCAGGGCCTGTTGTGTAAGTGTTCATCCCGCCCGTGTGCTGGTGTATTTTCTAAGTTGAATTATTAGGCCGTCGCCCAGAACCTGGTGAAAGCTTCTACATCAAATGTCGTGATTAGTATGGCTCTGCCTGTCATTTGTGCACAGACGCTAACAGTTTGCTTGCAGTGTCTCCATTTACCCTGACGGGTCGGGACGTGACGATGCAATCAAGTTCGACCGCAAGATGTATGCACGCATTGCTGCATTGTGCAAGCATCCTGAACTGGGTTCGGTAAGTACATATACAACATGTAATATGCTATCTCTCACATTACACTTCACATAGCTTGTCAAGCTCCACTGGTACTTCTCCTATGGGGAGCTTACCCCTGATGAGATGGCCAACCAAGTCGGGCGGGACTTTATTGTGTCCCAGGGGGAGAACGAGCTCGTATCGCTGTCCCACGACACATACACATTCGTCGAACGCATCCATTCGCTCGAGCGGGTCATCAATATGACCCCCACTGCCATCTCCTTCCCAGTGATCAATGCAGTCACCCTTTTTCGCCAGGGTGACAAGACTCTCATACGCAGCTTCAACATGAACAACCCCACCCTTGAGCGCTATGAGCTGCCACTCGTGAGTTCTTTCCCCCCGTATTTGCTCAAATCTATTTCTAATATGTATTGACTTTAGAGCTGTGTGTTCAGCATGTGCACCGAAACCTGTGATGGCCAGTATAGCCTACCGGCCATGGGAGCTGAGGGTGACATACTTCGGTGGTGCTTTCGGTGCAACAAGTGGCTCCATACCACCTGCTGCGAGCGCTCCAATGCTGTCGAGGTCTCCCTCCCCCTCCCTCGCGATACCCGTCCTCTTCAGCCCCAAACAGTCGAGGAGGCCGTTCAAATGCGATGCGGAAACCGTGTCCAATATGGGCCATTCGACTGGTTGCTTTGGCAGCAGCTCAGCACACTTCCCATCCAGCGTGGGATGCCAGGCCTCAACTACGTGCTCTCATTCGAGCTCATTGTCAGCAAGATTCGCGAAGAAGATGCTCAGAACGGCTGCCCCAATGACGTTCAAGAGTACCTTCTGGAGAATATTGGTGTGGCAAAGGATATTGGGCTGATGCCGCAGGAGGCATTGGCTATGTTGCAGGGTTGGAAACCGAGGACATTTATGAATGCCCTATTTGTGGAAATGATATATAATAGTTTAACTTGGGTTGTATACAATTTATAGAAATCTCTAATAGAGCATAACTGAGACATAGGCTGCTTACATATAACTTAACACTGACACCCCGCTCAGAGCACAGTACAAATACATGACCAGGGGGTGCTTCCGGGAAGCACCCCTGCACACGCACCTGCTCAGAGCATTAGGCAGTTTTGTATGGTGTGTACACGTGCACAGGGGGTGTTTCCGGGAAGCACCCCTGCACACACACCTGCTCAGAGCATTATGCCGGTGTGTGAGCACGGGGTGTTTCCGGGAGACATGCTCTGTATACACACCTGCTCCGAGTGCTACGTACAGTGTGTACACGTGCACAGGGGGTGTTTCCGGGAAGCACCCCTGCACACACACCTGCTCAGAGCATTATGCCGGTGTGTGAGCACGGGGTGTTTCCGGGAGACATGCTCTGTATACACACCTGCTCCGAGTGCTACGTACAGTGTGTACACGTGCACAGGGGGTGTTTCCGGGAAGCACCCCTGCACACACACCTGCTCAGAGCATTATGCCGGTGTGTGAGCACGGGGTGTTTCCGGGAGACATGCTCCATATACACACCTGCTCCGAGTGCCACGTACGGTGTGTACACGTGCACAGGGGGTGTTTCCAGGAGACATGCTCTATACACACACCTGCTCCAAGTACACACACGGTGCGTATGAAGCTATGTACTACATACTAGCAGAGCCTCCGGGAGACACCCCTTGTCATATGATACGCAAATATTATCTGCTATACCTAACTTGTAGCGAAATATATTTTATGACTGATGTCCCAATAAGGCAAGTGCTAACCCTAACAGTGCGCACCGTGGGGTTAGGTTTGGCCCATAATCTGACCCCTGTGACCCCTGGCATGTCCTCATAACCCTAACCCTAAGCTTAGCCCTACTACACACCTACTACTCCCTTAACACCTAAGCTTACTTACACTCACTTACCCTAGTACCCTCTGACACTCCTTACCCACAGCTTACTTGTCCCTTACACTCACTTACTTACTGGGAACACCATAAGTGGTCGCATTTTTTGACACTTAGTAGTCTTACTTGTTACTGGTTAGTACTGTGTTAGTAGTCACTTGTAGTCTGAGCTGCTAGTGTGCTTGGCAGTGGTTGCTTGTAGTGTGTTCACTCACTTGTTGCATCTCACACTGGGTTGACACTAGTTGCTAGTGCTGCTTGACTTCGCATTTTTGGCTTACTTCACTAGTAGTGCTTACTTGAGTACACAAGTTGCTAGTAGTCTGACTAGTGTGGCGCATTTTTTGTGTTTGGGGTGACATGATTACTTGGTGTTCACTGGGGTAGCTCAAGTGGTGGTCATAGTTGTAGTCTGGTTCGCATTTTTGGCTTACTGACTGGCACTGGTAGTGAAGTATACTAGCACCAGGTTGTAGGAGTACACTTGTGTCGCATTTTTGGTGTTCTGACTGTTATTAATATTCTGATAGTTGGTTAGGTGAGGTCTAGTAGCAGTCATAGTTGTATACTAGTTCGCATTTTTGGCTTACTTGGCTCACAGATATAGTGACTGGACTGGCTTGGGCTGACTTGTAGTAGCACACTTGGGTCGCATTTTTGGCTTAGTGGGCTGTTGATATTAGTGATATGCACTAGTAGCTAGCTCACACTATGCAATAAGACTTTGCTTCGCATTTTTGGGCTTCTGGGCATGCTCATTCTAGTAGGTGGCAGGTAACATATTACTAGTTGCCTTATAACCTGACTTATACTCTGTATTGATACTTTGGTTCGCATTTTTTGAATCTGCACAGCTTCACTAGTAATCACAGATTGTAGTCCCATAAGCCAGCTACTTATATCACTTGGTTGCATGTTATAAGCTCATCTAGGTGCGGAGTTTTTTGAATCACAAGTTTATAATGCTATTGCTGTGACTTGCAGTGACCTGGTGACGTGACACTCTTTGACTGGCAGTCAAAGCAGGTCACAGGGTGACAGGTGAGTGTCAGGTATATGGGTAGCTCAGTGGGCTGTTCTACTTGGTCAAACAGACAGCAGGATCAGGAAAACCTTTTACATGTCCCAATAAGGGAAAAAGTCATGTGATCTTGGTCTGCCAGACCTGGGTCACGTGATTTTTTGCCTTTTTGGGATGTGTTCAAAAAAGGAAATAAGTCATGTGATCCAGGTCTGGCAGACCAAGGTCACATGACTTTTGGCACTATAAAATCACTAAAAATGCGGAAATATTCCCTGTGTCCAGTCTGTCTCATAATAGCCAAACTACAAGTACATTGCCTAGCACTCAGTACAGAATACATCTACACAACATAAGAGCCTGGAAACTTGGTCTCCACTACCCACATAAAGACCTCCATCACATTGGTGAATGCTGCCTTCTTCCCCTTGGCCCCCAGCCACCTGACATAGTCCAAGTCAGTGACCCACTGCACATGGAACTTGCTCATCATCTTGGCCCTCATATCCCTGTTCATGTAAGCCCAGTACACCACTGGCATCACCATATCCTCATGACCAGGGTTGCAGGTGATGGCCCTCCCCTGTTTGGGCTGGTGGACCCTGTCATGGAGGAAGGGCAGATGGCACCTCCAGCATACCTCACTTCCCTTCACATACTCCAACTTCCTCTTCCAGTCCAGATACTGCCCTCCTTGCCTGAAGTCCTCCCCTTCAGTGTCTTGCAGAAGCTTGAGCATGCTGGGACAGCGAATTATCCCACCAGCATGTGTAGGCACCACCTCCCCAGTACACAGGTGGCACAACGCGCAGTGGCCACTGACTATGCCGACTGCCTGAGTGACCCGCTGCACCAGAGGCTCCATGAGGCATCCCTGTCTTGCCTGTACCGCTTGGCATGCCTGGTAGCATCAGTGAATGCTGTACCACTGCCCATGACTGAGGCAATGGAGGAGGGAGGCGCTGCAGAGAGTGGGAGAGCCAGTGAAGTGGAGGGAGCGCGAGGTCGACTAGCACCAACTTGAGGAGAAGAGATCGGCTCAGCAGGGAGAAGTCTGGCTGGAGGAAGAGTGGGGATGATGGGGATGGAGATGTTGCCAGTGACCTTGAACCAGGCTGAGGGACGAGTGGGGAGAGGGGTGGGCCCAGCACTGCAGGCAGGGCAGCGCCAGTCAAACACTGTGTCTGTGCACTTGACTCCAACCCCATCTACAAACTTGGTGCAGACCTCCCTCCAGCAGCGGGCAGTGGGCCTTCTGTGAAGGATCTGGAGCTCGGGTCGGCCTACGTGCTTGTCAGCTGGGCTGGAAGGGAATCCTTGGCCACTGAGGTGGTAGAACACAATGTGCGCAACATTGCCATCGCGCCCACCCCGGCCTGCCATCTGGAGCATGTCCACCACTCCCCTGGGGCTGCCGACAAGTAGACGTAGCGGACATGGGGATAGTCATTCCCTGGCCCGAATGCATCAGTGGCCACCATGGTCTTCTGCACGCCAGAGTACCAGCGCTCAACCATGGCCTCCCTGTCCGAGTTGGTGATGGTGGTGTCCGTGGTGCCGCGGTAGAAGTCGCACTGAAGCGCCTTGGCCATTTGCTGCCCATTTGCCAGTGTTTGGACAAACACCAGCACACGGTCTTCAGGCATAAGCCCAGCCATAGCTGACTGAATGGCCTTGCAGATGGCGACCTCAGCCTGAATATAATTGAGTACATAGCCATATAAACAGTGTTATACTACGCACCTCGCGAGTGAGAGACACAAAGGTGTGTGCCATGGTAAACCGCATCTCTGACCGGTTGGAGGAAGCCCTGATTACCCGGGTGTTGGAACCAGCAGCAGGTTGGCCTCCTTGCGCAGATCTGAGAGGGACTTGGGAGGGATGGTGGCAGAGAGAAGCATGAGCTGCGCAGGAATAAAGCGCAACTCCTTCACCCGGGTCATGATATCCCTATAGCTGGCCTCAGTGAGGATCATGTGGGCCTCATCAATCACATAGCGATTGAGAGTGACTTCTGGACGCATAGAAGCCACAGCCTGTTGCCAGCTAGCACTGGTGATGGAGTCCAGGGAGACGAGGAGGATGGGAGCCTGGCCAGAGATGGTGCCGGTGAGAGGGGAGAAGATCTCATAAGAGAACTGAAGACGATCCAAGCGACGCTTCCAGTCACTGAACAGAGACCTGAGAGGGCAGAGGACCGCGGTGACCTTGAGTTTCTCCAGCTTAGCAATAGTGGCACCACTGCACTCTTGCCTGACCCAGTGGGAAGAATGACAACCACATCCTTCTTCCACTCCAGGCCTGACATAACCGCAAGCTTCTGGCCCTCATTTGACCATTCAGCCTGCGGATTATGGAGTACAGCACGCAGCGCCTCCAAGGCATCGGCCTCAGTGGGGATGGGCACTATAAATCATGTAAGGGAATATTATTTGACACTGATATATCTCACATACCAGCAGCAGGAGCAGGAGGGACAGGGGCAACCACGAGAGGAGGAGCAGGGACAACAGGGACAGCAGGGGATGGGGGATCATAGTACATGCCCTCAGTTGGATCTTCTGTGATAGATGTGAGCTTAAAAATTATAATGAATATTCTGAACACTTGCCAGGGCTCTGGGGACGTTCTGGAGCAACCACTGGCTCTTGTGGCACAGCAGGGGCAGGCACAGGGGCCCTGGGACCTCCTAGGAAGTCCTTGAGGTCACTGAACATCCCCCGCAACTCTTGCTTGGTTGCAGAGGCTGTCTCCTCAATGCGCCGCTCAATGGCAGCTAGCCTGGGCTCCAGCTCGTTCTTGACAGCCTCCACCACAGCCTGGAGGTCAATCCCTTGCTGTGGGGCAGCAGGGAGACGCTCAGGGGCTGGCTGGAACTTGGAACGCACAGCAGATTCCAGAGGGAGAAGTTCCCCACCTACAAAGGATTATTAGATAGAATAGACAGATATTAAAGTGCCACTTACCTGGGACCAAGTGAAGAACCTTGTGCCAAAGCACAGAGGTCTTGAGGAAGGGACCAATGTAGTCCTCAGCCATGCCAGTGGCAGACATGTCAGTCACTCCATAGCGGAGTGTGTCCACTCTGTGAGAGTGGCCTGCCTGCGCCGAGTCCACCGTGTCCTGGTCCTCCAGCCACATCTCCTCCAGCCCAGCATGCTTGCGCCGCAAAGGGGTGGAACACTGGCGCCATTTCTGAATGCCAAGCTCAACACCCAAGTGCTTCCCTGTCCACCGCCGCATCTCCCCTGAGATGTCATCTCCCACAAAGGGCTTGTCGAAGTTGACAAACAGATAGTCCTGGTAAAGGGACTTCACCTTTGCGTCACCTGGCTGCAGCACACTAGCACACAGCTGGGCGAAAGGACGGCAGACTGCCTCCTTGTAGATGAACACCGCCGCAAGGGCAGCATTGAGGGAGTGGGGGATGACGCGGTCCAAGCCAGAGGCCGCCCGCATCTTGTGGTAGGTGCGCATGAGCACCACATGGCCATCGATGATCCGCAGAGCACGGAGCATGCCACCAGAGGTGTTGGAGGTGGGCATGGCTGTAAGCTCCGTGGTACGACCAGGCGCACCGCAGTTCATCTCCGCCTGAACGAGGCAGAGGAGGTTGAGGCGGGTGAAGGCATTGAGCCACTCTGACATGGCCACCGCGTTCCAGACCGGCTTGCCGTCTCGCACGTACATGACGAAGCGCTTGTACAGCGCTGGGGTGTGGAGGATGTGGCCCGCAAGCTGGTCGACTGGGCCCAGGGTGTCCGAGTTGACGCGGTCCGTGAACAGGGAGTAGCCGGCCTGCTTGTTGCCCATGTCGTCCTTTAGCGCAGAGATGTCGATGTTGAACGAGTGGCCGAGAAGGAGGGTCTTCTTGAGGAGAGACAGTGTCTCATCCTCTAGCGCACCCTGGCACTTGCGCAGTGCCTCCAGACTGACCTCATGACCCAGGTAGATCAGGGTCGTAAAGCCAGTCTTGTCCTTCCAGACCATGTTGGGCTCGTTTTGGCTGGACATCGCGATGCTGGATGCGCGATGCTGGAGGGACTTGAGGGTGTGGAAGGTGGACTCCAGCCCCTTGGTGAACCAGGGCCGGAGTATGCGAGCAGAGGTGGCGAGGGAGGGGGAGGGAGGAGTCTTGGAGCGCAGGTGGCACTCATACAAGAAGGCCAAGCGCTGTGAAGGGTAAATAGATGTTTGAACACAAAGACTGAGAAACATACCATGTTGTAGACCAGCTTGGCAAACACACCAGTGACCTCCTCTGGCTTCTTGAGGCTGCCATCCACACGCACCTGGGTGTGGATAACAAAGCGCACGGTGGGGTCTGGGAAGAGGTTGCCCTCAGAGGGAGTCCACTCGCGCATCCACAACGCAAGAAGCAGCTGATGGATGGCTGACTCAACCCCTTCGCCATCCTCGCTGAGTTCTTGACGCAGCGCCGCAACCAGGGCCGCCACCTCAGCTGGCAGGGACAGCTCCTCCTCCGCGCGCAGTACAAAGCAGAGCAGCTGGATGACAAGCCGCATGTACGCACGCAGCGTGCCATCCAACTGATGCTGGCCGAATGGGTGGTGGTTGTAGTCGCTGCACAAACAGATCAGCAAGAGTATGAATCAGATAAATATAATGCTCACTCCGTGACCGTCTCAGTATTCAAGATCTGAAGGCAGACCTCACCAGTGCGCGGAATGAGACGGTATGCTGCCTCCAGATAGCCATGGACTGCAGCGAGAAGGGGGAAGAGAGGTTCCTCTGCACGAGGCACCTCAATCTGTCCAAGCATTACCTTAGGGTCTTTCCCATCCAGGTACTGGACCCAGCGCGTGGTTACATGCCAGGGGCTGATGTGGCGGTGGTCCAGATCAGAGGCAGGGAGGGGAGGGCGAGTGTCCAGCTCCTTGCGCATGGCCAGAAGATAGTCAGCAGAGGGGGAGAGAAGTTTTGCCGAACGGGGGGTGACCAAGAAGGAGGACTTTGCCTCAGGGGAGTGGGATAGCTGCTGGACCCATGCCCGAGGAACTTCCTTTTCAGAAAGTGTAATTTGATGCTCTTTCTTGATATGAGCAGCAGCGACCTTGACATGTTGAAATGCGGCTGGACAGGAAGGGCAGTGGCTGCCCCAGACACGTCGAAGACCCTCGTACTCTACCTGGCGAGCAGAGGGAATGGCAGGCCAGTCAGGCAAGATATTCTCCTGCCTGACGATCTCATCCAGCTCTTCCTGGCTGAAATTGATCTTTGCCTCCTTGTGGTTGGTGTGGAAGTGGCGAGGGAGGTGGGAGGGCAGGACCGCTACCTGGCAGGTCATACAGACCAGTGCCTGGAGGCGGCGGTTGATAAGGAGACCCCAAGTTGCCAGGGTCCCCTCAGCCACATCATACAGCTGACAGTGATAATCAGAACACTGAAATATATTTATTATAATTAACGCTCACCTCAGGGAGGGCAGGAGGGTCTACAGACATCCTAGAGCTGTTGGAGCCACTAGGACTAGGCACCACAGACATTGGTCTGGGTGAGTGAGGAGGCGTGGTGGGGGAAGATGGTCTTGAGGGCTAAAGAGAATATATTAGAGATAATAGACAGTATATAATTGAATACTTACAACAGGGGTGGCAGAGACGGAGGGCACTTCTTGAATTGGTGGGAGTGCAGCAGGGGCAGCAGGGGCAGCAGCAGGCATCTAGTAATAATATAAGTCACAGATTGATATCAGAGATAAAAGATACTCACCTGCCACAGGTCATTACCTGTCTCTCTCAAGTGCCTCAACAGAGTGTTTTGGCCAGAGTATTTTTTATGACAGAGCTGGCCCTGCTGGTTGATGCATCTACAAATAATCAAACCATCAGGGCCTCTTTGAATTTTTATAAAAGGGCCTGTGTGGGAAAGGGGATGTTGTTGAATAGAGAATATAACCCTTTTACAAGTCTTATGGTGAAGACTTGTAGCACCCTCATAGGATTGGTTGCAGAAGGAGCAGATCATAGCCATGGTAGAAATGTAGGTTGAAGCTGAAGTTGAGTACTGATGTTAGTGATGGTGGTGGTAGAGAGTCAAGAGGTGATTGATCAAACATCAGCAGTAATCTGATTAGAAACAAACAAAGCACAACAGAGTCATGTGACCTAGGTCTGCCAGACCTGGGTCACATGATCTCTCACCACTTATCTTGCTGCTTTGCATCTTGGGCTCCCCCATATATCAATCTGTTAGTACAGCATTGTAGTCCTTTATTGTGAGCACTTACAGCACTTGATTACATTTTAATATGACCTCTAGTTGCGGAGTTTTTTGGATTATAAGTGTAGAACAGTCAATAATTCACATTATAATATATATCACTCTGGGTGACTAGGTGACGTGACCCTCTTTGACTGCCAGTCAAAGCCAGTCACAAATGTAACCCTTCTGTGACCGTCTTTGGCTGCCAGTCAAAGACGGTCACAAATGTTACAGGTCTGTGACCAATGATGACGTAAGCTAGTCGCAGTGGACAGTGACGGTCCACAGAAATTTTGTGGAATGTCACCCCTTACTGTGACCTAGTGGCGTGACCCTCTTCGACTGGCAGTCAAAGCAGGTCACAGATTTGTGACCAACTTCGACGGTCTGTCCAAGTTGGTCACATTCGGTCACACGGGTCATGTGATCTTGGTCTGCCAGACCTGGGTCACATGACCACTTGCCTTATCTGAGCACAGATTGATGGCTGTCGCATTTTTTCACTAGCACAGCCACCTGACAATCTCAAAATGTCGGCCTATTAGATCTGGACTAGTAGCACTTTGTTATGTACTAATAGCCCTACTAGTCATTGAGATAAGTGAGTATTAAAGAAAGGGGGGGGCGTTTCTGTAACTTGGCCCGTCAGTGAAGGTCACCGATTCACTCCGGGAAAGTGATGGGTCTGTAGCCAGAGCTTATCTGAGTCTAGATCACCTACTTACATGCTCTCAAGTGTTTTGGTGATGGAGCAATGGCCCTTGGAACGTTGGAAAAAGTCGACATTTGGAGGTGTGCACGGTTCCAAGGCCAGTGTGGGATGGGGAAACATCGCACAGCCATAAGACCTACATTTCTGGATAGCCCTGAAGCAAGGCTATGATCCAAGGCCTTGGAACCGAGGAGTTGTCCAGGTGGTTGTGGAGGAATGCCCTTGGAACCATGCTTGGAACCATTTGGTTACGCTTGGAACCGACGGTTCCAAGGTCATTGTGGGACGGGGAAAGAAGCTATGACCATGAAACCAGGTGCATCTTGTAGCCCTAAATGAGGGCTATAGGAATATGCCTTGGAACCTTGGGTTTGTCCCAGCCGTTGTCCCATAAACTGCCTTGGAACCGTGCTTGGAACCATTTGGAACCGGAATCTACATGTAGATTCCAGTATTATATGGATAGTCGTCGTTTACGGGTTTTAAGTGTTACCAGACTGTTGTGCTGGAGAGTTGATGTCGCTGACACTCGATTGAACGCCATGCTGTGCGTACTGTGCGAACGCGCACCTTAGGGCTTCTATGTAGACAGGCCGGCGAGGAAGCGTTTGCCGCGAGCTGCGCATGACGCGAACACCGCCGTCCCAATAGTACGGCGAACGAACTCTCTTGTAATGCATTCGGCACAACATGTTGCGGGGGCGAAGTGTATCGCGCGCGCGGCCTGCGTGCGCACAGTGCGCACAGTGCCCGCGCGCGCGCACCCCAGTTCAATACGCAGGGACTTCATGTTACGGAGGCGACGCGTATCACGCGCGCAGCCTGCGTGCGCACAGTGCGCACAGCGCGCGCGCGCGCGCCCCAGTTCAATACGCAGGGACCTCATGTTACGGAGGCGAAGCGTATCACGCGCGCGGCCTGCGTGCGCACAGTGCGCACAGTGCACGCGCGCGCGCCCCAATACACTGGGACTTCTTATGTGAATGGACTCGGAGTAGCCCAGCCTCGAAGCTCTCTGACAATGATCACAATGAAGATATTAAGGTACCGCCGCGGCATATACACTACATCTCTGCTAAAAGGTACTACGAGATTTCGCATTCTACCGTATGTTGTCGACGACAACCTAATGTCCCCATCCAGGCACTACATTCACCTACGTCCCAAGTGTAGCCTTCTCCGCGACTGCCGCGTCCGAGTCCCCTCCCCCTGCTACGCGCTCACTCAACGCCAGTCGGACCCTTTCCACTTGCTCCACGCCCGCCGCGTCCGCCACGACGGCCGCGCCCGCCTTGGCCGTCAGTCGGGGGCTCTGCAGCCTTCTGCTTACCTTTTCCAGAGATGGTGGTAAGGCCGCCGCGACGGCCGCCGCGTTGCGAGCCACCAGCCGGCGGGAGCTCCGAGAGAGAGGCCTTACGAACGTCCTTCGACAAGCCTAGCAAGCCAGACTGATTGGGGACGTTGCGCTTGGTCCGTTGGGTTCGGCCCTGCTGTGCGATTTCGATGCCTCCATTGGGGTGTTCGTCACTGGCATCGCGGTCCGACTGTCTATCTGAGTCGTCGTCGCCGGCGTTGGACTTGAGGGACACCCTAGCACGCTTCAAGCGACCTGCTGCATTCGAGAGAGTAGATGGCGACTGAGGTCGCTTTCCAGCGCCGACCCGTTCGCTGTGATCAATGTCCATTCCATCGGCACCGATGGGTTCCTGGGTATCGTGCGGCTCAGGCGGGAGCTCGAAGTTGACGGGAGACGGCCCAAGTCCGAGGCTCTCCGCCGCCAAGAGGCGGACCTGCTCCGGGGTGTAGCCCGAGGGGTTAGGCAACCCCATCTCCTCCAGCGGGTCGTCGATTGTAGCGGGATAGACGCCACCGTTCGCCTTGTTGAGCTGAGTGGCGAGGGGAGGTCCATGCACCAATGGTGTTACAGTGCTGTCGGTATGCTTTGCCGGAAGCACGGAAGCAGAGCCGGAGGGAGGTACGCCCTTGCTGAGCGTGTCGAGAGATGGGCGCGATGGATCCTCTGAGGCTGCGCGTTGTGTGCTCACGCGGCCTTCTCCGTCACTGTTCTTCGTCGCAAGCACGGCCGTGACCTGAGTGGACGCGGCGGAGTCCGGTGTGTTTGCAGAGGTCGGTGTGGCCTTGCTAGTGCCCGAAACTTCCGGCACGACCGTGGTCGTGGTCGACGGCGAGTCCGGCGCGAATGCGGCACCTCCAAGCGCATTCGCGGACGTCGGAGGGCCCTCGCGATGGGCTGCGGCATCCGGGGCGATGGTCGTTGTGGTCGACGCGGAGTCCGGTGCGGGTGCGGCACCTCCGAGAGCATTTGCGGAGGTCGGAGCGCCCTCGCGTGGGCCTGCGGCATCCGGGGCGATCGTGGTCGTGGTCGACGGCGTGTCCGGCGCGGGTGCGCCACCTCCGAGCGCATTCGCGGAGGTCGGAGGGCCCTCGCGTGGGCCTGCGGCATCCGGGGCGATGGTCGTTGTGGTCGACGGCGTGTCCGGCGCGGGTGCGGCACCTCCGAGCGCATTTGCGGAGGTCGGAGGGCCCTCGCGTGGGCCTGCGGCATCCGGGGCGATGGTCGTTGTGGTTGACGGCGTGTCTGGCGCGGGTGCGGCACCTCCGAGCGCATTTGCGGAGGTCGGAGGGCCCTCGCGTGGGCCTGCGGCATCCGGGGCGATCGTGGTCGTGGTCGACGGCGTGTCCGGCGCGGGTGCGGCACCTCCGAGCGCATTCGCGGAGGTCGGAGGGCCCTCGCGTGGGCCTGCGGCATCCGGGGCGATGGTCGTTGTGGTCGACGGCGTGTCCGGTGCGGGTGCGGCACCTCCGAGCGCATTCGCGGAGGTCGGAGGACCATCGCGTTGGACTGCGGCATCCGGGGCGATCGTGGTCGTGGTCGACGGCGTGTCCGGCGCGGGTGCGGCACCTCCGAGCGCATTCGCGCTCGTCGGAGCGTCCTCGCGATTACCTGCGACATCCTCCTGCGGAGACTGGTCTGTCTTCGTTAACGTGGTGTGCTGTGCCGCTTTTGTCTTCTTGTGAGACCCAGCGGCCTTAACGATCGTGTTCGGGGCCTCGTTCTCATCGTCCGTGGTTTCGTCGTTGATGTCGATAGGCTTCCGAGTCGTGGACTTACGCGCCTGTCGAGTCGTCGTAACCCTGGCGTGCTTGGTGCTCTGTTTAGACGAGTGCGCCTCGCCTTCGGAGCTACTGCTTTCGATGTCTGAGTCAGTGGCGGTTGATTTTTTGGACTTGCGCTTCTTGCGTGCGGCGGGGGCCTTCCGCTTGCGCTTGCCCACCGCCATTTCCCGGTCCTTGTCGTCGTCGTCTTCGTCGAGGATCTCGATATCGCTGTCCACGCGAGTTGCCTTCTTTGCTCTCTGCTTAGGCCTTGGCGTGGACTTCTTGGCGCTGGATCGTGTCTCTTTGGCATGAGAGGTCGCTGTCGCCGGGGAGCTCGTATTCGTAGGAGCGCGCTCGGAGGCCGGATCGTCCACGTCGACGATTTCGTCGGGGCCTGCATCCAAGCAACGACCTGAAGTACTATTAGCACAATATATTATAACAAATGCGAGTTCACGTATGCAGCGAGGTATTCATCCCCATGAGTGCTTGGTGCATACGGCCTTTGTCATCTGAGATAGACTCGATAAAAATATCAGAGGTGCCGCTTGCAAGGAAATCGATTTCGGCGACACGCTTCTCCTGTGGGTGGCGCCACACACGTCCGAGTAATTGCTCCTTTTCTTGAGCCGACCACAGATTGTCCTGAGGTTGGATATTAGTTGCTAGAACACCTCACGAGCCTCTGCGCGAAAGGAGCCACGTACAACGATACATACGACGCTCGCGAAGGCGATATTGAGGCCTACGGTCCCGACGTTCGATAGCAGCAAGACCTGCTTGGTTCCTTTGCGGAATCGTTCCAAAGTGGCCGCTCGTTGGCCTACGGTGAGACCGCTGTTAATCTCTTCCAGCCCGATATTATTCTCCTTCAGAGCCTATCATAGCAATGTCAGTTTCATGCTGAACCGTCGAAAAACGGTGTGACTTACCTTGCGGACAATCCAGTTTGACGATGGGAAAGCCAGGTACACCAGGATCTTGTCCACCGGTGCGTTGGGGATGACAGGCCATCCCTCAGGATTATCTGGAGGTCCTAAGTCTCCGTTGATCCACGTCGGCGGCGGCGCACAAGACTTCCCCTCGTAGTACTTCAGTACCTTGACGAGAGCATCGATTTTGGTCGACGGAAACTTCGAGTACGGTAGCCTAGAGGCGTTCGAGGGGAAGACATGGCCTGGGATGCCGGGCATGTTCTTGTGCAGAAGCGCACGTCGGATTCCCAGGTAGAACGCCTGAAAGCGAAAGTGTTAGTTAGACGTAGCACCGGAAAGGAGAAGGACGAGGAGAACCGTGCGCACTGTGCGCACACCGACTACGCGGCGAGATGAGTACGTAAGCGGCGTAGTGTATGCGGACACTGCGTGACACTGCTCGACGCGGAGGGACGTCGTGCGCATCGTGCGCACAGTCCGCAATATACTCCATAGGGCACAACGCACGTCAGGCGAAGCGTTCACGCCCCCGAGCGTGCACTCAACGTCGACCGATATCGCGCACCAGCACGCGTACCAGTACGTGCGCACTCTGCGCACACCGCCCGATGGAGGGCGTACACTTGTTGTCCGCGGCGCGTGATAAGCACCGCCATATCAAAGTCGCCGCCCTGCGGGGTGTGCGCACAGTGCGCACATCACATTCGAGTGCACGGGATTCGCGGAGCTCGCCCTGTCGTCGTCTCCAGCCTGATTGGCATACGGCGCGGTTCGAGGTCCAACGGGCGGGTGCGCTGCCAGGCTGCGCTCACTGTGGGTTGAGAGAGCGAATGTGCGCACGCTACCCACCATGTCGCACGACTGGAGAAAGACGACAGTTGCCGGTGGGATGCGGTCAATCTTGCACGTTCAAGAGAAGTCGCGTGAGATTGACCGCACCCCGCCGGAGCAGTGCTTAAGTCGCATTGTATGCAGCCTATGCGTGTCGTATGCACATGACTGTAGAGAAAACATACCTCGAGGCCTGTTTGGCCCACCGATGCGCCAGTGTCTTTGAGGCCTTCTGCCAATGCCATTTGGACCTCCATTTCGTCGGGCCTCAGCTCGAGGAGGAGACGCTGTGTGTAGATAGGGTCGAGGCGGTGAATTGGCTTGCCGTGTAGGTCGGTGGACTGCGTCGTCCGCCTGATCACGTGGTTCTTCAGGAGTTCGCGGATATGGTTGACCCACTCTGCCATTGCTTTCTTGGCAGGCGAATTGTCCGCAGCTTGGGTGCGCTGGCCGGTGGCGACCGCCGCGGCGAGACCCACCGTTTCCTTCCGTTCATTGCGGTTTCGTAGGCCTTCCGCCTTAGCGCGATTGTACGCCTTACGAAAGTCCTCCATCCGGTCGTCATCGAAGCCCGGGACTTGGAGAATACGCCCAAGGAGGACGATATCCTGATGAAGGCATTGTCAGTGTACTTGTAAGTATACTCTGTATGAAGATTCACATACCATCGGACTGGTGACGATCGGCGTGGCCGTCATGCCAAGTGTAACTCGCGCGCGCTTCGACAGCTCCGCGCATACGACTTGTGTGTGCCCCGCCTTGCGCGCGTAGTGGGCCTCGTCCATAACGACGACGCCATAGTGGCGCTCGCGCCCCCACAGAGTGACATTGCGTACAGCGGGATCGTTCGAGAGGTTCTGCAGCGTCGGCTCCCGGTACGACTCGGTGAGCTTCCCTGGTAGATGGAAGAACTCCTCACCGTCCGCTTTGAGGGCCTAAATGACATGTGTCAGAATCGGAATCGTGCTGCATAGCGATCCGGGGACTTACCGAGTAGGTTGTCATAATTATGACATGTGCTGTGGCGGGGAGCTTGTCGTACTCGATCCAAAACGATGTGCGCGCCGCGGGATCGCAAGACCCGAGATAGGGAAGAATAATCCATGAACCGTACGCGAGGTACCGCTTCAGCTCACTCGTCCATTGAGCGATTAAGTTGGGAGGGCACACGATGATGTGCGCCCGGTGTTCCAAAACCTCCATCGCAGAAGGCGACGCCGCTACTCATGAGATTAGTAGGTCGTTCTAAGAGGTAAATGTATTGCAGAAGGACGTACCCCATCGCGGCGGATATGTCTTCTTTTGCTCGTTGTACGACCGCAGCCACTCATACGACGCAATACTTGCCACCGCCTGCAACGTCTTGCCCACTCCGACTTGGTCCAAGATCAGAGTGTTGCGTTTGTTAGCGGCGTTGTCGTTGATCTTGGTGAGCGCAATCCATTGATGCCAAAACGGGGTCAGCGGCGCGGCGTAAGTCGATTCGAGGGCTTGTCGACCCTCGGGGGACCACGGGTTGGTATTGCCCTTGATGTCGATCTTCTGGTTGAAATACGGGATGTAAGCCGTCGGTAGCCCCATCCACTGCCGCATCTCATCGATTGTGAGCGCCTTATACTCCTCAACTCCCTCGAGCCACTTCGAAAGGTCCGCTTTCTCGGTGACAAGATCGACACCGTCGCACTCCGCGGCTTTGAGTACCTCTTCGATACGTGCGAGGCAGCGTTCGATCTCCTCCTCGCTGGGTACGGACTTAAGAGCAGCGCGAAGAGCGGGGGAAAGCTCTATATATACATTAGCACATTCATCGCTCTGTGCACAATCGGGTACTCACTGCGAACTTCGGGCGCGTGCTCATCCTGGTGTAGTAGCGCTTTGGCCCCCTCCAGCTCCTCGACGAGGTCTGCGTGCTGTTGCTTTCGGAGTCGTTCGCGCCACGGGTTGATGCGCGTGATGAGCACCTCCATGTTCTTAAGCCACAGCCTGGTGTTGGCTGGTGTCGCGCCCTCGCCATTCAGTTCTGAAACTCGCCGGTCAGCTATCAAAGGTATGAAATTGCAAGAGAGCCGCGTACTGCGCCTGGATTCGTCTAAGGCCATCTCAGCGCCCAGTATCGTGCCCTTCTCGCGCTTGAGCAGCATGCGCCAGCGTGCCCACGTGATGTAGAAGAGCGTCTTGAAAAAGTTCCAGCCGGCTTCGGAGAGGTCCCAGTCGGAATCGCCCGTGTTCTGGCCGAACCAGAGGAGCATGAGGTCCGGAATAGCGCCGTTAACGCGTTCCGGGGAAGGGAGCTAAGAGAATTCAATTGTCAATTAATTTCGTCGACACGTAGCGTGATACACGTACCTGCGTCATGTCTGGACTAGCCAAGGTATACACGCTGCAGTTGTTCGCGGCGAGGTGTGCGTCCACTTTGGAGTTCAGTTTCCAACTGCGGATGCGCTTGCGCATGTACGCTGCGATCGCGTCACGGCCTGCTGAATGCTGATTCGTCTTGATGAGTGAGTCCCGGTAGAACTGGCCGCGCTTGCTAGGACCGGTGGCCCAGTAGGCTCGTGCATACGCAAGTGCCTGCGCGATCTCCTCGGCGTCCATCCCTGTGTTAGCAGGCGTCGCGCTTGGAGCCCAGGGAGGGACGTCGGAGGTGACGTGTGCCTGCCATTCTGCCCAGCAGAACGGGGCTGGATCGTGCGTGGTCCGCGTGAAGAGCGCCAGATCGAGGAACATCGTCGTCCAGTTCTGAGGGGGTGCCTTGTCTGCGGGGTCACCTTCCGTGTCTTTCTTCGACTTCTTTGCCATGATACTGAAGTTATAAGCAGAGAGTGTAAATGAGCTGAGAGGAGGGTGCGGCGAATGGACTCGGGGAGGGGGTACTCACTGGCAGTCTTTATATTCTCCTGGTGTGCCATTTTCACAGCCCGCTCGCTCATTCCGGCGTGGTCTCAACCTCCATCATTCGGGTGAATCTTGTGGATAAAGACAGTACGCCGTTAGCGTAGTGCGTCCCATGTGTACAGTGAGCATACTGTGGTGCAGAGACGATCGAGACGATCGCTATCTGGACAGGAGTCAGATCGTTTGCGCCATCGGAAATTGATTTTTCAGGAACCACTAGAGTGTTGGAATATTATCTGTGACTATCAGAGACCATGAGGAGGGCGACAGATGCTATCCAGCCACGCGTGGATGAAGTCCGGAAAGTAAGCTATGGGCGTCTATTATCTTCGTTGCTCCGACTGAGCGCGCACAAGTTACAAGTCTTCGTCGCGTCGCTTGCCAAACAACTAACTATGCTCTCCACAAACTTCGCCTGCTTAGCTACCCGTTTCATTCCTTGGCCTCCAGTGAGTACTATAGTCCCGCTGAACAGCGTCATACTGATCCTACTGAGATATGATCGCGATACCACAGCCACTTGAAACCGGAACAGCGACCAATACACCGGCGGGCAAAAGTGCAGATCGGGTGTACCCCGAACGCGCGCGTTCCAATCCGAAGCGTCGATCTGTTCGCCCCAAGCCCAGGCCTTCTAGCATTAGGAAGGTTACCCTACCCGCCGGGGCACTTAGGCTTCATGTCATTACCCCCGCCGCCCCAGCCGCGCCACGCGAGAGCTTAGAGTAATACAGCTCAAGGTGTGAGCGCCCACCCGCCCGAGTGCGCACGGAGTCCATGCGCACCTCACGCACGTCGCGCGCCATCCTTACCCTTCACACGCACACCTGGACGCGGCACAATCCCTGGTCACGACCAGACACGCGTGTCGCGCGTGTGCAGAAAGCAAACGCCTACTACTGCGGACGCCCCGAATGCCATCGCGCGGACGACCCGGACGTCATCGTGCGCGGAGACACCGCGCGGTCTCGTGCGCAGCACGCGAACGTCGCCCATGCGCAGGACATGACAGCTGACCTCGCGCACAACCCTAACCGACTCAAGAACATAGCGTAAATGCACCACTTCGTGTGTCGCGTACGTATATGCAGTCAGTCAGCGGTGTGCGCTCGGTGCGCACACCAAAGCACCCTCAGGCTCTCTTGGATCGCGCAACAAATTCGGCCCGCCGTATCACCTGGAATGAGGGCTCTGTCATATTACAGTGTACATACCTCACCTAGGCCGCATTGCTCATCCATAGACGCCCTAATAATTCTGTACTTTATTATCTAATGCAACTGACATTTACCCCTTAAATGGCCGACCTACTAGTATAATATATGAATAAATTCAAATATTATCCTGAATATCTATTGCACACCACTCAAATGTATTATATTGACTATGCATTCTGTAGAAGGTGATGTGTGCAATAACACTTTGCTTTATATGGTAAGTTCAGATCACTAGGGCGATCAGGGACTGACAGACAAATCATGATCGTGGTGATGGCATCTCACGATCACCACATGATTACACTGATCATGCCTGATGATTGCAAAGCCCCTGGGCTTCCACTATATAATGTGAGCTGCTTGCTCTAGGGGTGCCCCTTCCCCCCTTGCCAGTTTTCCCCTCCATTATGCCTACCCTTGCCCCTGTCCCTCGCTCTGCCATAGAGTGGAGTGATGTGTTCCGTGCTGGCGAAGTTGTGCAGGGCCTGTTGTGTAAGTGTTCATCTCGCCCGTGTGCTGGTGTATTTTCTAAGTTGAATTATTAGGCCGTCGCCCAGAACCTGGTGAAAGCTTTTACGTCAAATGTCGCGATTAGTATGACTTTGCCTGCCATTTGTGCACAGACACTAATAGCTTGCTTGAAGTGTCTCCATTTACCCTGACGGGTCCGGACGTGACGATGCAATCAAGTTCGACCGCAAGATGTATGCGCGCATCGCTGGGTTGTGCAAGCATCCTGAACTGGGTTCGGTAAGTATATATACAATATCTAATATGCTATCTCTCACATTACACCTTACATAGCTTGTAAAGCTCCACTGGTACTTCTCCTATGGGGAGCTTACCCCTGACGAGATGGCCAACCAAGTCGGGCGGGACTTTATTGTGTCCCAGGGGGAGAACGAGCTTGTATCGCTGTCCCACGACACATACACATTTGCCGAACGCATCCATTCGCTCGAGCGGGTCATCAATATGACCCCCACTGCCATCTCCTTCCCAGTGATCGATGCGGCCACCCTTTTCGCCAGGGGTGACAAGACTCTCATACGCAGCTTCAACATGAACAACCCCACCCTTGAGCGTTATGAGCTGCCACTCGTGAGTTCTTTCCCCCCGTATTTGCTCAAATCTATTTCTAATATGTATTAACTTTAGAGCTGTGTGTTCAGCATGTGCACCGAAACCTGCGACGGCCAGTACACCCTACCGGCCTTGGGAGCTGAGGGCGACATACTTCGGTGGTGCTTTCGGTGCAACAAGTGGCTCCATACCACCTGCTGCGAGCGCTCCAATGCTGTCGAGGTCTCCCTCCCCCTCCCTCGCGATACCCGTCCTCTGCAGCCCCAAACAGTCGAGGAGGCTGTTCAAATGCGATGCGGAAACCGTGTCCAATATGGGCCATTTGACTGGTTGCTTTGGCAGCAGCTCAGCACACTTCCCATCCAACGTGGCATGCCAGGCCTCAACTACCCGCTCTCATTTGAGCTCATCGTCAGCAAGATTCGTGAAGAAGATGCTCAGAACGGCTGCCCCAACGATGTTCAAGAGTATCTTCTGGAGAATATTGGTGTGGCGAAGGATATTGGGCTGATGCCGCAGGAGGCGTTGGCTATGTTGCAGGGTTGGAAGCCTGAGGACATCTATGAATGCCCGAGGTGTGGCAATGATATCTAGTAATGTGACTTGGGTTAAATGTAATGCTGGAGAATATTCAATATATGTGTCGGTGAGAATTACAGCTGCAGTGACAAGTGGGGACTGCACAACAATCTCACGATGTGCGCACCTTTAAACCTGTATGCTGTGCACGCACCACACTCACGTACAACACTGTACGCCTGCCACAGAGGCCGCTGTGCGCACCACGCTCATGTACGACTCCGTACGGCTGCCACAGTGGCTGCCATGCGCACCACGCTCACGTACGACTCCGTACGGCTGCCACAGGGGCCGACAGACTCCGTACAGCTGCCATAGGGGCTGACGTGCGCACCACGCTCACGTACGGCTGCCATAGGGGCCGACGGACTCCATACGGCTGCCACAGTGGCCGCTGTGCGCACCACGCTCACGTACGACTCCGTACGGCTGCCACAGGGGCGGACGGACTCCATACAGCTGCCATAGGGGCTGACGTGCGCACCACGCTCACGTACGACTCCGTACGGCTGCCATAGGGGCTGACGTGCGCACCACGCTCACGTACGACTCCGTATGCCTGCCACAGGGGCGGACGGACTCCATACGGCTGCCACAGTGGCCGCTGTGCGCACCACGCTCACGTACGACTCCGTATGCCTGCCACAGGGCCGACGGACTCCATACAGCTGCCATAGGGGCTGACGTGCGCACCACGCTCACGTACGGCTGCCATAGGGGCCGACGGACTCCATACGGCTGCCACAGTGGCCGCTGTGCGCACCACGCTCACGTACGACTCCGTACAGCTGCCATAGGGGCTGACGTGCGCACCACGCTCACGTACGACTCCGTATGCCTGCCACAGGGGCGGACGGACTCCATACGGCTGCCACAGTGGCCGCTGTGCGCACCACGCTCACGTACGACTCCGTACAGCTGCCATAGGGGCTGACGTGCGCACCACGCTCACGTACGACTCCGTATGCCTGCCACAGGGGCGGACGGACTCCATACGGCTGCCACAGTGGCCGCTGTGCGCACCACGCTCACGTACGACTCCGTATGCCTGCCACAGGGGCGGACGGACTCCATACGGCTGCCATAGGGGCTGACGTGCGCACCACGCTCACGTACGACTCCGTACGGCTGCCATAGGGGCCGACGGACTCCATACGGCTGCCACAGTGGCCGCTGTGCGCACCACGCTCACGTACGACTCCGTACGGCTGCCATAGGGGCTGACGTGCGCACCACGCTCACGTACGACTCCGTATGCCTGCCACAGGGGCGGACGGACTCCATACGGCTGCCACAGTGGCCGCTGTGCGCACCACGCTCACGTACGACTCCGTACAGCTGCCATAGGGGCTGACGTGCGCACCACGCTCACGTACGACTCCGTATGCCTGCCACAGGGGCGGACGGACTCCATACGGCTGCCACAGTGGCCGCTGTGCGCACCACGCTCACGTACGACTCCGTACGGCTGCCGCAGGGGCGGACGGACTCCATACGGCTGCCATAGGGGCTGACGTGCGCACCACGCTCACGTACGACTCCGTACGGCTGCCATAGGGGCCGACGGACTCCATACGGCTGCCACAGTGGCCGCTGTGCGCACCACGCTCACGTACGACTCCGTACGGCTGCCATAGGGGCTGACGTGCGCACCACGCTCACGTACGACTCCGTATGCCTGCCACAGGGGCGGACGGACTCCATACGGCTGCCACAGTGGCCGCTGTGCGCACCACGCTCACGTACGACTCCGTACGGCTGCCACAGGGGCGGACGGACTCCATACAGCTGCCATAGGGGCTGACGTGCGCACCACGCTCACGTACGACTCCGTACGGCTGCCATAGGGGCTGACGTGCGCACCACGCTCACGTACGACTCCGTATGCCTGCCACAGGGGCCGACGGACTCCATACAGCTGCCATAGGGGCTGACGTGCGCACCACGCTCACGTACGACTCCGTACGGCTGCCATAGGGGCCGACGGACTCCATACGGCTGCCACAGTGGCCGCTGTGCGCACCACGCTCACGTACGACTCCGTACGGCTGCCGCAGGGGCGGACGGACTCCATACGGCTGCCATAGGGGCTGACGTGCGCACCACGCTCACGTACGACTCCGTACGGCTGCCATAGGGGCCGACGGACTCCATACGGCTGCCACAGTGGCCGCTGTGCGCACCACGCTCACGTACGACTCCGTACGGCTGCCATAGGGGCTGACGTGCGCACCACGCTCACGTACGACTCCGTATGCCTGCCACAGGGGCGGACGGACTCCATACGGCTGCCACAGTGGCCGCTGTGCGCACCACGCTCACGTACGACTCCGTATGCCTGCCACAGGGGCCGACGGACTCCATACAGCTGCCATAGGGGCTGACGTGCGCACCACGCTCACGTACGACTCCGTACGGCTGCCACAGGGGCGGACGGACTCCGTACGGCTGCCATAGGGGCTGACGTGCGCACCACGCTCACGTACGACTCCGTATGCCTGCCACAGGGGCCGACGGACTCCATACAGCTGCCATAGGGGCTGACGTGCGCACCACGCTCACGTACGACTCCGTACGGCTGCCATAGGGGCCGACGGACTCCATACGGCTGCCACAGTGGCCGCTGTGCGCACCACGCTCACGTACGACTCCGTACGGCTGCCGCAGGGGCGGACGGACTCCATATGGCTGCCATAGGGGCTGACGTGCGCACCACGCTCACGTACGACTCCGTACGGCTGCCATAGGGGCCGACGGACTCCATACGGCTGCCACAGTGGCCGCTGTGCGCACCACGCTCACGTACGACTCCGTACGGCTGCCATAGGGGCTGACGTGCGCACCACGCTCACGTACGACTCCGTATGCCTGCCACAGGGGCCGACGGACTCCATACAGCTGCCATAGGGGCTGACGTGCGCACCACGCTCACGTACGACTCCGTATGCCTGCCACAGGGGCGGACGGACTCCATACGGCTGCCACAGTGGCCGCTGTGCGCACCACGCTCACGTACGACTCCGTACAGCTGCCATAGGGGCTGACGTGCGCA
This sequence comes from Lenzites betulinus, assembly GCA_022264855.1. Classification (NCBI taxonomy): domain Eukaryota; kingdom Fungi; phylum Basidiomycota; class Agaricomycetes; order Polyporales; family Polyporaceae; genus Lenzites; species Lenzites betulinus. The sequence continues at coordinate 71,404 of JABYQU010000080.1, read as the reverse complement.
CCACGCTCACGTACGACTCCGTATGCCTGCCACAGGGGCGGACGGACTCCATACGGCTGCCACAGTGGCCGCTGTGCGCACCACGCTCACGTACGACTCCGTACAGCTGCCATAGGGGCTGACGTGCGCACCACGCTCACGTACGACTCCGTATGCCTGCCACAGGGGCGGACGGACTCCATACGGCTGCCACAGTGGCCGCTGTGCGCACCACGCTCACGTACGACTCCGTATGCCTGCCACAGGGGCGGACGGACTCCATACGGCTGCCATAGGGGCTGACGTGCGCACCACGCTCACGTACGACTCCGTACGGCTGCCATAGGGGCCGACGGACTCCATACGGCTGCCACAGTGGCGGACGGACTCCATACGGCTGCCACAGTGGCCGCTGTGCGCACCACGCTCACGTACGACTCCGTACGGCTGCCACAGGGGCCGACAGACTCCGTACAGCTGCCATAGGGGCTGACGTGCGCACCACGCTCACGTACGACTCCGTATACTCACGTACGACTCCATACGGGTGCCGCAAGTGTCTGAGTGCGCACCATGCTCACGTACAGCACCATATAACTCCATATGGCTGCCACAGAGGCCCGCATGGTCCACCATCTTCTTATTACCATTGCTCCACATGTACATTCTCTCCACAAACTGCTCTATTCCCCAATTAGGCAATTTTGGGCGCTTTTTTAACCCCAAGTGGCATGGCCTGGGGTTAGGGTGTAGGGTTTATTTCATACCTAGGCTGTTCAGACATCTCATAACCCTAAGTTGTCCAGGTGGTTGTGGAGGAATGCCCTTGGAACCGTGCTTGGAACCATTTGGTTACGCTTGGAACCGACGGTTCCAAGGTCATTGTGGGACGGGGAAAGAAGCTATGACCATGAAACCAGGTGCATCTTGTAGCCCTAAATGAGGGCTATAGGAATATGCCTTGGAACCTTGGGTTTGTCCCAGCCGTTGTCCCATAAACTGCCTTGGAACCGTGCTTGGAACCATTTGGAACCGGAATCTACATGTAGATTCCAGTATTATATGGATAGTCCTTCATTATAAACACTAGTAGCACTTGGTTTCATACTCATACCCCAGCTGGTGGTGGAGATATCAAAAAATGCGGTCACTTAGGGGGGAAAGTGATGTATATCAGGCCTAGCTCCACCAGTTTTGCTCCAAATATTATGTTTCAAAATGTGTTGAATAGCCCTGGGAGGTGTCCACAGATGTCTCTCTTGTACCCAAAAGGTTTCTGGACATTTGAAGCCAGGAGGACCTTGTACCCACAAGGTACAAACTGGGTACAAGGCACCTACAGCTATGAGGAGGACAGCTATGGACATGAAACCACCTGCATTAGGTAGCCCTTGGGGACGTCTACAGATGTCTCTCTTGTACCCAGGAGGTTGTGAGGGCTTTGGAGGCTGTAGAGCCTTGTACCCAGATTCTAATACCCCTATAGCCTATGGGTACAAGGCCCTAGGACAATGAGGAGGACACCTAGCACCATGAAACCACCTGCATTCTGTAGCCCTTGAGGACGTCTACAGATGTCCCTCTTGTACCCAGGAGGTTGTGAGGGCTTTGGAGGCTGTAGAGCCTTGTACCCAGATTCCAATACTCCTATAGCCCATGGGTACAAGGCCCTAGCGCGATGAGGAGGACACCTAACACCATGAAACCACCTGCATTCTGTAGCCCTGAAGGAGGGCTACAATTTGTCCTCTTGTACCCAAGGGATTGTCCAGGCCATTGTCTCAGAAAGTGGCTTGTACCCACCTTGTACCCACCTTGTACCCACTTTCTAGCCCTAGAAAGACGGGTTATATGGATAGGCGGATCAGGTGACGTCATAACTTCCATTTCGGGATCAATGACATCATAGGTCTAGGCCTATGATGTCACCAAGCGCAACGCATCATACATGATGTCATAGTGACATCATGCATCATGTGGGGCTCGCTTTAGTAATTAGTATCTTCTGATTGGTGCCCTGACCGGTCAGCTGATGCCAGGGGCTGCGCCCCTGGAGGCAGTACAAGGCTACGCATTAGGCAACCAACATAGCCTTTGTTCAGGCTGGTTGCCGTGAAAGTATGAGATAAGAACTGTATAGGACCTGATGAGACTTGTATAAAGTCGAAACAGGATGGGTGGGGAAAGATCCCCATCCCTGTTGTCCTGTTCTTCGACTCCCCCCTTGTCGTCGTCGTCGCCCAGCTCGCTTCGCTCGCGGGCTCCTCCTCCCTAACCCTAAGATATCCTTGGCGTCGGGCGCGTCTGTGATTAGCATCGGGGCCACCACCGTGGTCTCTACCACCGTCATCGCCTCCGGTTCCGCGCTCTTGGCCAGGTATGCCGCAAGGTCCGGCCGGAGGGTGTTGAAATCGACGCCTGTCTCCTGTTGTATGCCCATCTTCATAATGGCGATGATGTTGTGCTTAATGTCCTCAGGCTGCTGAAGGATATCGTTCAGCATGTCATCCAGCTTTGCGGCCCTAGCTCCGATGCCTCCCGTGTAACCACCCTGGTATCCCCCGTTCTCCGACCCTGCTTCCGGCTCGTCGTCGACGACGATGTCGTCATCTCCGCCTTTGTCCTGCCCAACGAACTCTACGGATGGACTGCGCAGCCTCGAGCTACCCGCGTGTGCCTGAGCCGACCCTTCGGGCCCCGTCCAAAATCTCTACACCTTTTCCCTTCGCCGATACTGGTCTGCTTGTTGCCACCATTTTAGGTTTTTGTCGACTAGAGTGGCTTTTAAAAGGCGAAAAAGGATTTCGGAGAGGAAGATGGGGAAGTGGGCGGAAGCAAAATGCGTGGCGCGCCGACGCGCGTTCCGCCACTTCCCTATTCGTTCTCATGCTTAGTAAGCATCGTTGCGCCGGCGCTCGTTCCTCGCGCAGGCGGAACATCACGCTGCTCATGTTCGCCCATGTCCGCCCGGGACGTCTGCTATTCGGAGTCGGGCCCCCTCGCTAGACCTTACCACGCGATCTCCCGCGTACCCCGCGGGTACTGCTATATCGCATAGTGTCCCGCAGACCCTCTGCGAACCTGCTCAGTCCAGTGTCGTAGGCCCGTTGTGAGGTTGGGGTGGTACGCAGTGAAGGCGATCCTAGCACTACTGGCTCTAACCCTCGCATCCACTCGCATTCGGAATCGTGATTGCAGTTTCCGGGTTATATGGATGGGGTATTACACCTGTACAACAAAGCGAAATAAGATAGACAAAGACTTACAGCACAAAACAAGAACAGGCGTGCGTGTGATAACGGTGACATAGCGATGTACAACACTTTCTCCTCTCTTTCCTCCTTCAGACCTCCCCTCCACGTCGGCTGGCCGCGGGCCGACCCGAGCCAACTCAACGCCCACCAGCGCCATCTACGTGCGCTGCATCGGGACACCGCCCGCAGGCACGGGCCGCATCCTGCTCGCCCCCGAGCTCGATCCCGAGGCCGCTCGCAAACGCGACGGGGACGGAGACGGAGACGGACTGTCCCGATCCTCCACCGCGTCCGGGGTGGCACGTCCGCGCTTCGCGCCGCGCGCGCCCTCTTGCTCGCCTGCGCTCCCCGCACGTCCCCGGGCAGAGCTCGCGCCTGCAGCGGTCGCCGACCCGGAGGCGACGACGCGGCACACGCCGACGCCACGCACGCGCACGAGGGGGTCCGGGAAGCCGCGTCCGCGTCCGCCGGCGCCAGGCGAGGGCGCGCTGACGATGCGGAGCTTGCTCCTATGGGGGCGGGACGGGGACGCCAGTCGCTCGTCGGGTTGCTCATGTGCATCTGGGCGTGCAGAGGACGAGGCGGGCGCGGGGTGCAGCCGCGCAGGTGACGCGGAGAGTCCCGTGAGTCGTATACGTCTGCCGTTCGTGTTCGCTCCGGACGCAGGCGGCCGGCCGAGGCGGGGGAGGTGGATCGTGCGGGGGCCCCATGGGCGCGTGGAGAGTGAGGCGTGGCGTGTTGGGGCGTGCACGACGGACGGGACGGCTGAGAGAGACTTGCTTCGTACGGGGATGCGGCTGGGAGGCAGTGGTGCGCGAATGTGCGCGTTGGTCGCGTCTGCGAGAGGGTTCGCTGGGCGGGCGAGATGCGGGGCTGAGAGGGACTTGGGGAGGGCGGGGCGCACGTTCTCCTGTCCGTCGGCGTCGGCGTCACTTGGGAGGGGTGTGCGCGCGTCGTCGCGGTCGGGGACAATAGTGGCGGCGGAGCTGCGGCGGGAGTCCATGGAGAGCGGGCGGGTGATCGTGTGCTCGTCGTCCTCTTCATCGACGGGCGAGGGCATGGGCGTGAGGTCGGGCGTGCTTGCACTTACGTGGGCGAAGGAGAGGGAGAGCGGCGGGGCGGGAAGACGCAGGCAGAGCCGGAGCGACGGAGGGAGGCAGGGCTGAGGCGGCTGGACGAGCCGGGCTGCTCGGCATGCTGCAGGAGATCAGCGGGGGGACTATGACAATATATGGCGACGTACCCATTGAGCAAGCTCCTCGCGGGCCTCGGGCGTGTCCCAGGAGAGCCCGTCGAGGTCCGCAAACTCGGTCTTGACGGACCGGACCGATTCCTGCAAGATGCACATCTCCTCCTGCGCGACGAGCGTGTGAGCGTACTGCAGCGTGAACGAGAGAGAGAGCGTACGGCTGTGATGCGGAGGGCGTCGCGCTCCTCGGCCTCGAGCTCGGCCTTGGCGACGGCCTGGCGGATGAGGCGCTGCTGGGCCTTGTCGCTGAGGGCTTGCACGGGCGGGGGCGGGCGTGTGGGGCTGGTGCGGACGGCGACGGAGCGGGAGGCGAGGGCGATGGCGAGCGGAATGGGGATCGAGTCGGCCATGGCGAGCAAGCACTGGCCAGCAGTAGTGTGTGGGGGGAGGAGTGTAGCAGCAGCGAGCGGAGGTGGTAGTAGCAGCGAGCGGAGGTGGTAGTAGCAGCGAGCGGAGGTGGTAGTAGCAGCGAGCGGAGGTGGTAGTAGCAGCGAGAGAGAGAGAGCGCGCGGTCAGCCACAGTACGGCGCGTGACGACGCGTGACGACGCGCCTGTGACTTGTGTGACGGACGCGTTGAGTCCGGGTGGGCGTCTACACGCCTCTCTCTCGACGCGTCTCTCTCTCTCTCTCCTTCTCCCTCGCCCTCTCTCTCCCGCTCTCTGCGATATATCTACGATGCTCGAAGCAAAACTGAACGAAGCAGCGCTGCTCAAGCGGCTTCTCGACGGTCCGTCCTCCCCAGCTCTCTCTGCACGCGCCTGCTGACCTGTCCACAGCGGTGAAGGAGCTCGTCACGGACGCCAACTTCGACTGCAACGAGGAAGGCATCGTAAGTCGTCTTTCCCGCTCATAGCTCACCTCTACGCTGCCGCGGCTGCCGCTGCCGTCGAGGAGGGCGTCGCTCTGCGGAAACGCGCCCTTTGTTCGACAAAGCGCGTGTGTAGCCCGCACAAGCCAGTCTCGAGGACGGAGGCTTTGCGCTGAAGGGGATAGAGTGAGCACTACAACACAAAGTCGACGCGTCCGTACGCGGTCGTCCTGGGCCACGGCGCTGAGCACGGCGTGTATGCGAGTCCCGAGGACAGCCCGCTGAACGCCGAAAGAAAAGACCCCCCGGCCAGCGTCGAGGCTGCCGGACAGGCTACACGCGTCCATGTAAAACACGACGTTTAGCGATTGACCGCACAGCCGACCCCGACGTCGAGCATCTGAGCACCCAGAGGTGTGCCGCGAGCATCCGCTCAGCCAAGAATTTTGAGAGCCCGGCCCACGTGTAAACTAGCTGTACGCGTCTTCGCGACTGCGCCGTTCATCTGTCGCGCCGTCGCCGATGTTCCTCACTCCCGGCTGCGTTCGAGCCGCGCTCACCGCCTACACCCACAGCACCTGCAGGCGATGGACAACTCGCACGTCGCGCTCGTGTCCGTCAAGCTCAAGGCGGACGGCTTCCAAAAGTACCGCTGCGACCGGCCGATCCCGCTCGGGGTGAACCTGGGCTCGCTCACCAAGGTGCTCAAGTGTGCCAAGGACGACGACCTGTGCACGCTCAAGGCCGCCGACGAGGGCGACATCCTCACGCTCACCTACCAGGCCAAGAGTGCGTGTGGCGTGTTTCCATGCGTTCTGTGTGCTAACGTGACGCGCACCAGACGCGGACCGGATCGCGGTGTACGAGATGAAGCTGATGGACATCGACGCGGACACGCTGGGCATCCCGGACACGGAGTACGACGCGTCGGTGACGATGCCGGCGAGCGAGTTCGCGCGGATCGTGCGGGACCTGTCGCTGCTCGGCGAGTCGGTGCGCATCGAGGTGTCGAAGGAGGGCATCCGGTTCGTCGCGGACGGCGAGGCGGCGAACGGGAACATCCTGCTGAAGCAGTCGGCGGAGGCCGGGAAAAAGAAGAAGGGCTCGAGCTCGAAGCGCAAGGGCGGAGACGACGAGGACGAGGACGCGGCGGAGCCCGAGGACGAGGAGGGCGCGGGGAGCGATGGGGAGGTGTCGGATGGGGAGGGCGGGAAGAAGAAGATCAAGAAGGAGCGGGTGAAGAAGGAGGAGAAGGACGGCGAGGACGTCGAGATGGACGCGGACGAGGACGAGGACGCAGGCGAGTTCAAGCCGTCGAAGAAGGAGGAGGGCTCCGACGCCGAGGACGAGGACGGCGACGACGACGACGACGAGGAAGGCGGCTCGGGGAAAAAGCGCAAGCGCGCGGCGGGCAAGGGCTCGAAGCCCGCGAAGAAGGCGAAGAAGGGCGACGACGACGCGGACGAGGACGACGACTTCGAGGGCGTGCGGATCGAGATGAACCAGGCGGTCACGCTCACGTTCTCGCTCAAGTACCTCGTCAACTTCTCGAAGAGCTCCGCGCTGTCGAAGAAGGTGCAGCTCATGATGAGCAACGACGTGCCCTTGCTGGTGAGCCGCATTCCTATTGCTTTGTCTCCGTGTGGGCGTGAGCTGACGCGCGTCGTGCAGGTCTCGTATGGGTTCAACCAGGGCCACATCCGGTACTACCTCGCGCCCAAGATCGGTGATGATTGAGGCATTCGAGACCTTGCATCGACAAAATCGCTCTCTCTCTCTCTCTCTTGCATCGTCCTATATCTCTGTCGTAGTCACGCTGTGTACCATGTTCTCCCCCCAATCTACTACTTTCCTATCGTCGTCCACCGTGTATTGTACTCGAACGCGCCACAAGGTAGGCACACCACGCAAGGAGAGGAACAAGAGCGGGTGCCTGGACGGTTGCGCTGCGCCACCAGGACACAGAAACCGCGATCACGATGCACGCGGGCGCCTACGGACGAACGACGACTGGGAAGCGACCGCGTCGTTGTTGCCTCCCTCCTCCTCGCCGTCCTCGCCGTCCTCGCCGTCCTCGCCGCTCCGCTCCGCCGCAACACCTGCCACGCCCACGCGGTCCGCGCGAGGCCTGCCGTGTGCCCGACCGCTGCCCTGCTTTCTTCACCTACTCTGTCTACCAACTGCTTCCCTTTGCTGTGCTCGTTCGAACACGAGTGAAAGAACGCGACACGACAACACGACGAACAGCATACAATCTGCCTACGAACACCAGCACTGGCACGGACACGACCACCCACGCGATCACGAACAGAAAACCGGCGAAAACGTTGACAGGACACGCATGCAAGGATGACGAGCGCACAGCCAGGTAAGCACGCCCTCCCCCTCCCTATCCGCCCATCGATCGTCCTCTCTTGCAAAGATTGTACTCACAAGTCATCTGCAGATCCATCCGAGGAGAACTGGGACTCCGACTTCGAGTTCGCCCAGGCTCAAGCAGCCTCCTCCGGCCGCTCGCCCCCCACCTCCCCAGCCCGGCGACGGCCCCCCTCCGCGCCCTCGACCCCGCTCGCAAAGGACAAGAAAAACACCGCGTCCTCGCCCCGACAGACGCAGCAGCCACAGGGATGGGCCGACCCGGGCCCGTCCACGCCGCCCAAGCAATCCGCCGCCTCTGCGTCCTCGCCGACGCGTCAACGCACGCTTCCGAATCCAAATGCGGGCCAGCACGCGCTGATGGAGAATTGGGACGACGATTTCCAGGACACGGACTCGCCGGGGCCCGCCGCGCGCCGCCGGCACGCGCACCCGCTCTCTGCGGGTGGGAGCAGTGCGGCAGGTGCACGCGGGACGCGCGAGCGTGAACGCGGACGGGAGTCTGACACGGCCGAGGGCGACGGCGAGGTCGAGAACTGGGACGACGACTTCGAGGACGGCGCGGGCGGCGCGGGTGGCGCGTCGCCCCGCCGCCGCGCGACGCCCCGCAAGCGCGGCTCGTGGCCCTCGTCGGACGAGTCCGGGGACGACGACGACATGGACGGCGAGTACGGCCTCGGGCGCGAGAGCGAGGACCGCACCGTCACCTCGCGCTCGCGGCACATCCCGTTCCACCTCCCTACGGACCTCTCTCCGCCGCCGCCCGTTCCGCCGCTGCCACCGCATGCGACCGCCATCGCGCCATTCCCGCGCTCGCCCACCGCCTCAGTGTTTTCTGTGCCGGTATCGTCCACCACAGGGCGCGATTCCGTGGCGGGCTACTCATACTCCTCCACCGCACATCTCGCTCTCCGGCCGACCGTCTCCGGCTCTGCGTCGGGCCACGGCCACGGCGCGGGCTCGAGCTCCGCCGCCGCGCGTGCACGCCTCGCGCTCCTGCCCCCCAGCCCGCCCATCCACCGCGAGCGGCGGCGCCTGCGCAAGAAGTCGCGCCCGCCCGCCAACTTCGAGGACGGCATCTTCGAGCTCGACGACCACGCCGAGGCCGTCGACCCGCCCGTGCGCCCCGTCACGCCCGAGCAGCCGGGGCGCCCGTCCGGCGAGGAGCCCGCACTCGCGCTCGACGCCGCCAACACGTCTTCCTCCGCCACGCCCGCGGCCCCAGGCAAGACGCCGCTGCTCGAGTTGTGCCGGCCGCCGCGGCGTGCTCGGCTCCGGGGCGCGGTGTGGCGGCGTGGATGGCTGAGGAAATAACTACGTCGTTACCACAGACAGAGGGTTACTAGTAGAGACAGAGGGGTCGAGACAGAGGGGTAGAGAGGAGACAGACTGAGGGTTACAGACAGAGGAGAAGGTCGGGGCTTGGAGGACATGGAGAGTCTTGTATGTAGCATACCGAATATATTTGTTTCGACTCGGAATACACATCTGACGGCGAACAGGCGGGCATGGTCTTGAGAGCGGCGGTCTCTGTGCTCGCTGTCGTATCTCGTGGCCGGCGGACAGGTCAATTTCGAGAAAACACATTGTATTACGGCCCAGCGCGAACAATGTAGATTACTCTCGAGCTCATTACTCCGCGGGACATTCCCCGCACTCCACCATCTCAATCCCCGCGCGCCCGCGCGCCATCCGAGTCGATGCTGCCGAGTTCTGCCCTCGGGACACAATGGCCACGCTGCCGCGCCCCGCACACTTTCTTGTCCGCCGGCCGCGTACATGAGCAAGCCACGCAGGCGTTGCGTATCGTGCACCGTGGCTGCGTGAGCGCACTGCGGCACTGCGCGGGCCGGATAACGTCGTGTCATGTTGCGGACGCACCTGGTGTGCGCCGGCGCACGTCGAGACGACGCCGCTGTAACTTACCGGCCGCAAGAGGGGCCCTCTGCTGCTGTGCGCACAAGGGCGGGCGCCGCGTGCAAGTCGTCCGGTGGCCCCAGGCCCGGGACGCCGTGGACCGCCGCTGTGCGCAGGGCTTGAGACACTCTGCGGCCGGGAGACTGTTGTGTTACGGACCCACCTGGTGCGCACCGGAGCACGTCCAGTCGACGCCGCCGTGATGGCCGGAGACGGGCCCTCCGCTGCCATACACGCAAAGGCGCCGCGTTCGAGCTGTCTGGCCACCCGGAACACCAGCGTTGCACGGCGGCGGCCGCGAGTACGAGGCCGGCCGCGGGGCGAGTTGCGTCGCGGCTGGAGCGCGTTGGACCGTCCCGGAGCAGCTGCGAAAGAGGAGGAAGGGCTGTCTTGAGCACGTCGCATTCGAGTCGCCCTCCGACGCCAGGATGCAAGCAACCACGGCGGCCGCGCGCCGGCCGCCAGCCGCCCACGTTCGGACACATCTGTGAATGTGTGTGAGCATGAAAGAAAGATGCATGCTGTTGCGCAAAGGAAACATACCTGTGGCCGTCAGCCCATCGTACACAAGCGTCTAAGCCCGTCGGCCCTTGCGAGAGGTGACGAGCAGGGCGACGTCGGACGATGATAGGCGCAGAGCGGGGAGGTGGAGAGGTGCGTGCGCGACGGGATGCGCGGGGAGAGGACGCACTCGGGAGGGGACGCACTCAGGGGGGGACGTGCTCGGGAGGGGGGCGCTCAGGAGGGGACGAGTTCGGGTGGGGCTGCACTCGAGAGGGCGGCGCCGCGCCTGCGTTGGTGTATATATCCTCCTTCCGAGCGCCCTCCAGGCTCTTGTTCGCCTCTGCGTTCACCGGCGCGGCGGACGGATGATGAAAGCAAGCCCTCGGCCCCCAATTCGCATCGCCCTTACCATATATCTATACAAAGTAATCATATCAGTCGCACATTTCCATCAACTCTGGTACGGCGTGCCGCGAGTGTAGAACACTCGGGGAACACCTCCCAGTCGTCCGCAGCTCGTGAGGTCGGGACAGCCGCGCTCGCAATAACCCAGGGGACACGTGGTCACTCGGCGACGCAAGTCAGGATGCCCCTGCTCGGGAGTTGGGTGGGGTGTGTGCCGCGTCGCGCTGTGCACCTCAAGTTCACCCCCGAACTCGCACCGTGCGTACGCAGTCCGAGTACAGGCCTTTAGGGCATTGAGCGTCGCATGGCGAAAAACCAACGTGAGACGGGGGGGATGCCTGCACGACGGTCAGTATGCCGTGGGGTGATGTGCTCCAGGAGCCGAGTACAGATGGTAAATTATGTACTATTTGAGGCAATTGGCATGCGCCTTGCGGGTCGCGCCGGTGCCCCCGGTGGCTTGCGAGCCTGTCGAGCGCGCAGACGGTTTGGGGCTTTCAGCGCGGATGTTCTGGAGCTTCACCAGCTGCGGAAGCATTGGGATGACGCCTGCGGCGGCGCATCACGTCCTGGACGCAGTCTTCAGCTCTTCTCGCGATGCGATAGCGTGTGCGATTCGACGCATCCATCGTCGCCGCGTAGAATAGCTTGTAGATACAACCCACCGGCGAGGGTAAAATCTGCGTGGACAAGAGTGAATACGCCGAACGCGCAGGGAGCCGAGCACAGAACGGGCACGTACCGTATGCGGGAATCGGCGTGCATCTTACAGTCACGCAGTCGTTTCGCAGATATCGCCGGTGCGACCACGCCGTGCGCGAGCACATCGCTGAGCCGATTTGCAGAGGAGCGCGGGCGCGGCCGGTGGCCCTCGGCGCTGATGACGGTGTGAGCAGCGCTAGTTTACACACTTTTATCATACGGACGCGTCGTACCCTGCAAGTTTGTGCATCGACTATCGTCCCAGCACGTCCATTCCGCTCCGAGAGAGCAAGTGCATCACGCACGCGGATTGACATGCCTGCAGCGTTCGCCCCGCGGGACGCAAACAGTATGCGACGTCAGCAGAGCGGGATAATGCCGGCCTTGCAAACATACGAGTGCCGTCTCCGTCCTTGGCCGTCGCGTGCCCGTCGTCGCAATGAGTTCTGGATGGCCATCCAGTCTATTCCAACGCCGGGATATGCGGCGCAGGCTCTGCGAATACGCATCAGCAAATGCATCCCACAGGTCGGCTGCACAGGGAAATGGACGTACCTGCGAACCACGCGCCTTCCATTCAGGACCCGAACGACGCTGCTGAGCGCCCCGACAGCGTCTCCCACCGCGCCCCGTGCCGTGCCAGTCGCCGTCGAGCGCACAGAACGCCCGGCGATGGATCTTGTGGGCCCTCTGCCTCGTGCCCCGCAGACGTCGGGGCTGCCCTCCTCGGCCGACACCGGGCGCGATCTCGCCGCTGCCGACGTGGTGTGTACGCCCGCGTGTCCTGCGCTGCCACTGCCTGCCAGTGCTCGCCTGGGGGCCCCTCCCCGGGGTCTTTGCGCGCTCCGTCCCCGCGTCATGCGATTGCGGACCGCGGCTCTGGCGCCGTGCTGCTCCTACTCGGGCAGTCGCCTGGGGTCCCCTCCGCGCCTGAGTGGGTTCTGCGCGTTCGCCATCCGCCGCATGCACAAGGCTCCTCTTCCGCGCGTCCGCGCGTCCGGGGTGGACGCCACAGGCGTCTCTCTCGAGCACGGACGATGCATCTGCTGCCGACCGCCACGCGCGCGATGCGCGCAATACGCGCGGTATCGCTCTGCCCGCGCACGCCGTGCGTCGTCCCTGTGCGCCGACCAGCCTCGCCGTCCCGTCGCGCGCGCAGAGGGTGCCGACGACGGCGGCCGAGCTGCGATACGGGATGAGCGCATTGGGGGGCTTCGGCGCCCTCCGTGTCGCCTTTTCCGACGCGGCCCTGAGGTGCTGCGGTCGACTCACGAGGCCTGCCGTGCACAAGACCCGGTCAGCGGGCAGCCGTTGACGTCGCTAGGGTGCCATTCGCGAGCGGCGCGCGTCGACGATGTCGCCGCACGATCCTCGGTGGACATCCCCCGGTGGCTCCGTGTGCATGCATACCTCCCTCCTGTGCCTTAGTGTCGTCGTGCACGCTTGAGAGAGCAGCAGGAGACACGCGGGCGGACGCAGCACAAGCCAGGGCGGACGGGCTCGCTGGACGGCGCGTGCGAGACGACGCATTGCGCGCACGCATCTGTTCGGTATCGAGCTGGGAACCAAGACGCTGAGTGACGGGAGAAAAAGTACGTCGTCCCGTCGGGAAATACACGTACCCTGCGTGCGCTCTGAGACACGCGCAGCGCGTTGCAGTGGTGCCCGTGTGCGCGTTTGGTGCGAATGTGCGCGAGGCACGCGGAGGGCGGCGGCGGATCCCCTCCAGGTGCGCACGCCCGCGACGGCGTGATGCATGGCGGAGGCGCGCGAAGCGAGCACGTCCGAGTAGCAGCCGCACGCGGAGATGCTGTTAAGCCATCCCCGGGCACATCCCCCCTGCTCACCGCCGTCCTCCCCGGGCCCCACTCCCCTCGCCGTCTCCCCCCGTCGATACGCTGCTCTGTGGCGCGAGCTCGCTGCTGACTACGACGTCCAGGCAGATGCGCTCGATCGAGGGCGGCGAGGACCTGCGGCATACGATCGTCGCCGCATTCCGAGCTCGTCCGGTATGTTGATTGCACTCGTAAACTGACCTTGCTGACTTCTTCGTCATGCCACAGGTCTGTGCACGCACCTTCATACTGAGCCTGTGCGGAGATGGGAGACATATGCGCGACGCGCTCACCTTCCTCCCTCTGCGGCCGCGGCGCAGGCCTGCGATGCGGTACGTGCATGGCCATAGTCGCCGTCCCCACTGACGTCGCACACGCAGACAGCGACGACCGAGTCCATCGACTCCGGGAGGGTGGCGCGAGCGCGTGGAGGGCCCGCGAGCTCGTCTTGGGTGAGTCCCTCGACGGCGGTCTTCGTCTCGCATCCGGGACGCAGGCGCGCGACGATGCGAGTCGAGGGGGACCTGTCATGCACGGGTGAGCGCGAGCGCTGCCTACCTGCGTCTCGATGACTTACCACCGCACCGTCGCACGCGTCGCTCGCGTCGGGCGCCGCGACGTCTGCGGTACGCACCGGGCGGCCCGTGTGCGACTTGGGTGGAGGTCGGACGACGAGGGCGACGATGGGCAGATCAGTGCGCGTCCGAGTGCTCTGGATACGATCTTGTAGCGACGTATGTACTTTGCGGACGGCAAGGGACGTGACGGGGAGGCCACCTTGTGTGGCTGCGACACGGGATCGCGCGCGCGGACGCGCAGCGCGCCACCGGGCGGCGGGCGTCGGCGGGCGTCGTTCGGGCGTCGTTCAACATGCGCTTGCGGTACAAAGAGGTGCATCGGGCGGCGCCTGTGGTCCTGCGCGGGCCGCCCTGGGTACTGGTGTCCGTGGAGGCCCCGTACGCTGTCGTCGGCGCGTTTTGGCGCGTTTTGGCGCGCACCTTCGCAGGCTCGCGCCGCCCATGCACGAGCGCGTGCGTGCCGAGACGCAGGGCGGCGGTGTGCGAGGTGCGGCCGTGGGGTGAGATTCTTGGTGGAGGTCTCTGCCGAGGCGCCAGGGCGCCGACGCCGACGCCAACGCCGTTCTTCGCGGGAGGGCGTGCGACGTGGCGGGGTGTGGGCGGAATATGCACGGGCGCGTGCGTGTGAGGTTGTGGGGCGCCAGGCTGCCAGGTCCGCACGGGACGGGCGAGTCTTCGCGCATGCCGGTGGAAGGGCACGAAGTGGGCGCTATTCGTGTCTGCGCGGATCGTTCCGGGAGTCAGTATGCGTATATAGAGGGCGTATGCGAGGGCACATACGGAGTGGCGAGGTGGGCGGACGCGAACTTGGAGCGCGGTTCGTGATTTTCGGGGAATATCACTGGAAATCTGCGAAAAATGTGATTTTTTACCATCTGCTCCGTTTGCGCTGTGAGTTGGCGTGCACAAGCGGACGGTGCAGTGGACTATACGTACGAAACAGCGAAGCGTGGGGGCGCGAGGTGCGAGCGCGAGGTGCGAGTTTGTGTGGATATCGCTGAAAATGCGCGAAAATGCGCCCAAATGTTGCGATGCCCTCTTGCGCTGTTAGGCCTGGAACTTGGCGGAGGTGTGCTGTACAAGTCGGCGAGCGCTGTGGTGCGGGCGTGGTGAGACGAGGCTTGGCAGCGAGGCGAACACGCCGTCGGGCTTGCTGTACACTCAAAGTCAGTTGGCGGGGCGGCGGGGCGGCGGGAGGTCGGGGCACGGACGTACGCGGGGCCGTACGCGTGGCGGTACGCGTGATGTACGGCGACGATGCGCGATGTGGGCGCACTGCACGAGCGGCGCCTCCCGCGGCGGGATGTGGGAGATGGTGGCTGCTCGCGGCGCTGCGGGAGCATGTTTCTCTGCATGCACTCGTTCCGGGTGGCTGTCGAATGCGCCGCCGGAGCGAGTGAGTGAGTGAGTGAGTGAATATTCGACCAAGTGCGAGCGTACAAACTCCGATCTCATCGGCGCTACTTCTAACTAGAGATAATGTAATGCCCTTTGTATCCCTCAGAGTAGCCGACCAACGAGACGCACGCAAACACCGAATCCCGAGCACTACTTAGATGCCAGTGCCTGCCGATATCCCTTGACCGTAAGGCGTCACGCTCAGCGCAGACTACGACCAACGCCTGTCATGACCTTTTTCGGCATGGCAGGCGCTGTTTATCATCGAAAGGCCGAAGAGATGAGCCGGTATTGGTGGGGTCCTGACCCGCGTCCGCACCGAAAAACCCATGGGGAAAACCGGCCCAGAAACGAGGCACACAATCCCTCACGCCCTCTGCACGGCGATCAGGACCCAGGATAACGACACACGGTAGTACATTCTGTAATCGCCCGATAGTTACGAGAAAGGAGTGAGGTAGGGTTTGGCTGCCAGTCACGGCAAAGTGCGTGAATAGTGATATGCATTGAAATTGACTCGCAGCGAGAACAACACAGACGGTAGGCTAGTCGAGCACGAGGCTATGTAGGTCCTCAAGTGAACGAACGCACAACAGTGGTGTAGCTTGGCACCGGGTGAATGTAGCGTGTATGAACTTGCCCAGGAGAGGGGCCGCGTGGTCGTTCATTAGGCAGTGCGCGAGGAAGTGCCAGTCGGAGAGCTGCCGGCGTCGGATGAGCATATCGGGGGTAAGGGCAAAGAGCAATTGATAGAGGCGTTGTCTCGCCGTGTCGATCACGGGGTCGGTGCAGTCGAAGAGGATATGTAGTTCATCTTCAACGATACCGGCAGATCGGCAGAAGCGGCAGAGGCGCCATTCATGGGGGATGTTTTCGTACCGCAGTAGTTCAACGGCGTATGGAGGAATTCCAGCCAGCAGTCGGGCAACAGCATGGCGGTGGGAGATGCGGGGGATGGAGAGGTAGGCTCGAGGGGCCAGCATCTTAGCTTTCAGCAACTGTCGCAGATCAGAAGGCGAAGTATCGGACATTGTGGGAGGCTCAGACTATTGGGTAGCGCGAGGGGAAGGGATGAGGAGGAGGCTGGCATGCACGATTGTGGTCGGCCCAGCCATCTGTCATGTTGGTATTTAGAATTCAAGCGGAGCATTCGCGCTGTCATGTTGACAGAGTGGATGTCTGGATTGGGATGTGACAGCGCCACGAAGGCGCCGCAGTCTCTCCAGAAACGGATAAGCGCCAGATCTTCAAAAACGCGCGGGGCGAAGCAGGCGTAGGCGAGAAATCGCAACGACGTGTTGCTCGGCCTGAACTCTGAGCAGCTTGAGCACTTCAGTGTCAGTCAAAGTGCCAGTAAGTGTCTGTGGGCACGGCACATTGGACCACCGAGCGTAGCAGAGCAGCAGCATGAAGGCTTATACGAGCAAACACGGTGTCGCTGTGAGGGTACCACCTTCGGAGTCCCCCAGGCCTGTATTTCCAGTCATATTTTGACACAGTTCATTCGTACGATGTTGCACTGTAGTTCATACGGTGTACGGCAGCTCTAGGTGAGAGCATGACAGAATCCCAGTTACGGGGAGCGGGTCGCTCTTTTGGAGCCCCTATAGTTGTGCTACATCCGAGTGTGCTCGATGCCATCCACCCTCCTCCAGGCCGTTTTTCGCCTCTCTACGAGCTCGAGGTAGGCCTGAGCTCGAAGGGGACGTTGTACAAGGACGTCGCGTAGTGAGTTAAGTGGGCGCGCCTGAAGAGCAGCTGTGAGTAAGTGAACGAGCGCTCGGCCAAGCGCTGGCGCATGATGGAAAGAGGAATACAGACCAACGATACAGATCAAGGGCGATCGGCACGGGCAGGCGCGAGTGTGCATGCCCGCGGTGGGCGTTGGGAGAAGGCAAGGGCGCGGGTCGAGCGAAGGTGAGGCCGGTGAGGGCCGGCCGCGGTCATGGGCATATATACGCGTGTATAGTAGCACGAGCGCGTGTAGTACGATGTATATACCACCATGAGCCACTCTCCCACGCCACTTGTCGGCGACGCACAAAGTCCCAGCTCAGCTAGGGACGCAGTTTCCCGCCTGCAAACTCTGCTCTCCAGCGTAGCGCTCCCGAAATCCAAAAATGCGAAGACCGTATCGGTTCCACTGGCCACCTTTCAGACATTCCTACACCTTGCTGAGGCAGCTCTGCGCTCCACTTGCGTCGAAGCACCCTTCAGCACGTTATGCACCAAGATCGACTCCCTCGCCGCCCAGATCGCGGACTCCCACAAGGCTCCATCGTACGCTCAGGTCGCCGCCTCCCAGAGCTCAAAGCCCGCAAAAGCGAGTGCTCCGCCTCGGAGTGTGCCTCCTAGCGTACCTTTCAGCGAGCCCCGTCCTCCACGCTACGACTTCATCCTGCGCCAGCTGGACTACAAACATCCTGCCTTTGCCCACGACACTCCTGCTGACATCCAACGTAACATCAATGACATTCTCATCCGCAACAACATCCGTTCCCAACCCAACAATCCTGACTCTCCCATCCCGCGTGTGCGTGCGGTGGCTAAACTGCGCAATGGCAATATCCGTCTCATGTGGCATAACCAGGACGAGCGGGACACTGCTAGGATCGAGTATGAGTCGTGGCTTCCCCAGTTCTCGTCGCAGCTCGAAGTTCTCTTGCCGTCTTACCGAGTTGTCGTCCATGGAGTCCCCACTGACTTCAAGTTCGACACGGACGGCTCCCGACAGGCTGCACTAGAGACCATCGTCCGCGAGAACCCCTACCTAGGTGATCCAACGTTCGCAGAGGACGAACTGGAGACCCTCCAGTGGATGTCACGCAAATCCAGTCCGCCGCCCGGCAAATCCCACTCCTCCCTCGTCCTGTTCTTCAAAGAGTCGGCGAACGCCAACCATGCCATTGAGAACGGCATTGCTCTGAATGGTCGACTTCTCCGTGCGGAGCGGTTCCGTTCCCTACCCACTCAGTGTTACAATTGCCACCGCTTTGGTCATATCGCCCGTTATTGCAAGAACCGCCCGTCCTGCGGTTATTGTGCAGGCCCCCACGCCACCACTACTTGCCGCTGTCCATCCGAGAACGCCTGCGTCGACTTATCGCAGTGCAACCACCTCCCGCCCAAATGCACTCTGTGCAAGGGCCCCCATCGCGCGTCGTCCCCCGACTGTCCTGTTCGTGCGGACGTGCTCACGCGCTGCCTCTCGGGGCACCTCCAATTCGGCCGTCTCTATTACGTGCCTGAATCCATCTAACCCAACCCAACCCAACCCAACCCGGCATTATAGCCCACTTGCAGTCCTGGCGACACTTTCCTCACTGCTCAACCTGCTTTTCACCCGCCCGTTATGGGAGACACATGCCTAACAGCGTGTCGCTCCTGCCGGTCTCTTTTTCGCGCATGTATTACATATCCCCTCACGACAGTCTCTTCTCATGTGCACCTCACGCGTACTATCCACCTTTGCACTCCCCAGTCCGAGTCCTTTTGGATCCCCTGGCAGCCATGATTACCTAGCTATTTTTGCAGTAGACTTGTACGAAGTGGCAACTTCGGCCGTGACCGGCCTCTATGCCACTATAATCAATGAATCCATCATCATCATCACGATGTATATATTGGCATTCCAAGTGCTCGAGGCGGGGAGGGCGCTCTGCGCACATAGCGTGCAGCGGAAGCATGTACTCGTACGCGGTGCGGGTCACGTAGGCCGAACGCGCACCAAAGCAGGCACACCCACGCAAGGAGAGGAACAAGAGCGGGGTGCCTGGACGGCTGCGCTGCGCCACCAGGACACAGAAACCGCGATCACGATGCACGCGGGCGCCTACGGACGCACGACGACTGGGAAGCGACCGCGTCGTTGTTGCCTTCCTCCTCCTCCCCGTCCTCCCCGCTCCGCTCCGCCGCAACACACAACGCTGCCACGCCCACGCGGTCCGCGCGAGGCCTGCCGTGTGCCCGACCGCTGCCCTGCTTTCTTCACCTACTCTGTCTACCAACTGCTTCACTTTGCTGTGCTCGTTCGGACACGAGTGAAAGAACGCGACACGACGACACGACATACCGCATACAATCTGCACACGAACACCAACACTGGCACAGACACGACCACCCACGCGAGCACGAACAGAAAACCGGCGAAAACATTGACAGGACACGCATGCCAGGATGACGAGCGCACAGCCAGGTAAGCATGCCCTCCCCCTTCCTATCCGCCCATCGATCGTCCTCTGTTCCAATATGTGTACTCACAAGCCATCTACAGATCCATCCGAGGAGAACTGGGACTCCGACTTCGAGTTCGCACAGGCCCAAGCAGCCTCCTCAGGCCGCTCGCCGCCCACCTCCCCAGCCCGGCGGCGGCCCCCCTCCGCGCCCTCGACCCCGCTCGCAAAGGACAAGAAAAACACCGCGTCCTCGCCCCGACAGACGCAGCCGCCGCAGGGATGGGCCGATCCGGGCCCGTCCACGCCGCCCAAGCAGCCCGCCGCCTCTGCGTCCTCGCCGACCCGTCAGCGCACGCACCCGAATTTAAATGCGGGCCAGCACGCGCTGATGGAAAACTGGGACGACGATTTCCAGGACACGGACTCGCCGGGGCCCGCCGCGCGCCGCCGGCACGCGCACCCGCTCGCTGCGGGCGGGAGCAGTGCGGCAGGCGCACGCGGGACGCGCGAGCGCGAGCGTGAACGCGGACGGGAGCCCGACACGGCCGAGGGCGACGGCGAGGTCGAGAACTGGGACGACGACTTCGAGGACGGCGCGGGCGGCGCGGGTGGCGCGTCGCCCCGCCGCCGCGCGACGCCCCGCAAGCGCGGCTCGTGGCCCTCGTCGGACGAGTCCGGGGACGACGACGACGTGGACGGCGAGTACGGCTTCGGGCGCGAGAGCGAAGACCGCACCGTGACCTCGCGCTCGCGGCACATCCCCTTCCACCTCCCCACCGACCTCTCTCCGCCGCCGCCCGTTCCGCCGCTGCCACCGCATGCGACCGCCATCGCGCCATTCCCGCGCTCGCCCACCGCCTCAGTGTTTTCTGTGCCGGTATCGTCCACCACAGGGCGCGATTCCGTGGCGGGCTACTCATACTCCTCCACCGCACATCTCGCTCTCCGGCCGACCGTCTCCGGCTCTGCGTCGGGCCACGGCCACGGCGCGGGCTCGAGCTCCGCCGCCGCGCGTGCACGCCTCGCGCTCCTGCCCCCCAGCCCGCCCATCCACCGCGAGCGGCGGCGCCTGCGCAAGAAGTCGCGCCCGCCCGCCAACTTCGAGGACGGCATCTTCGAGCTCGACGACCGCGCCGAGGTCGTCGACCCGCCCGTGCGCCCCGTCACGCCCGAGCAGCCGGGGCGCCCGTCCGGCGAGGAGCCCGCACTCGCGCTCGACGCCGCCAACACGTCTTCCTCCGCCACTCCCGCCGCCCCAGGCAAGACGCCGCTGCTCTCGCGCATCGGCTCGGTGGGGAAGAAGTGGGGCGCCGCGGCCGGGCGGCGGAAACGCGTGAGCACGGGCCCGACCGAGGTCGCGCTCGCCGAGGATTCCACCACGAGCGCGCCCGTCGCAGCACCCCAGCCGACGCGCAGCGCGGGCAGCTCGCGCCCGACGAGCTTCATCGCTTCAACCTCGCCCGGCAGCTCCGGCGCGCGCGGCTGGTTTTTTCGCGCTGGTGGCGGCGGTCACGGCCCGCCGGGGTCGCCACCGAGACGCGAGGGGGCACTAAAGAGCGAGAAAAGCGTGGAGCGGCTGCTGCACCTCATCCGCGCCGAGCAGCGCGAGCGCGATCGCGAGCCTGAGCAGCGGCGCGGCGAGCGCTCCCGGTCGCGCGGGCGGGAAGGCAGCACGGCGCTCCCGCGCGATCTCGACGAGGTCGTGGATGGGTCGGGGATCCCGACGGCGACGCTGCTGTTCGGGGGCCCCCGCCGGCCCGCGTCGATGCAGATCTCGCAGTCGTCTTCGGGTGGCTCGGGCTCGGGCTCAAGCTGGGGCGGGGGCGGGCTCCCGCGTCCCCCGCGCCATGTTTCGTATGGGGACGGACGACATACGGCGCGCCGCCCAGCGACGCCGAGCAGCCGCGCGAGCTCGAAGCAGCGGAGCGCGAGCGCGAGTGCCGAGGACGTGCACGCGCATGGATATCGCAGCAAGAAGAGCTCGACCGCGACCGTGGACGACCGCTCGAGCGACGCGCACCACGAGCGGCCGCCGCTCCCCGTTCCGCTCCCGCCAAGCACGCCAGCGAAGGGTGAGAAGGAGAAGGGGAGCAGACGGTTCATGGGCGGGATGCGCCGGATCAGCCTGGTGGGCAGCGGGAAACACAAGCGCACGAAGAGCACCGCGCCCGAGGAGGTCAAGGAGCCGCCGCCGCCACCCCAGGCTGCGCCCCTCGTCCCCGTCGAGAACACGTCCCCGCCACGACCAAAGCTCGATCCCGACGCGCACGACCAGAGCACGCCGCGTCCGCCCTCGCGCGTTATCCGGAGCTCGCAAGACGTTCTCCTCCCCCCCATCGAGCTCCAGCCTCCGTCCCCGCCGCGCGTCAAGAGCGGGCGGCGGACGCCCCCCTCTGGCGCGACGCCGACGCGACGTTCGCTGACCGGCGGGCGGCCGACGCTCGAGCCGTCCCGCTCGCACCCGACGCTCTCGCCGCGGTCGTCGCTCAGCCAGGCGTCGTCGCAGGAAACGTCCCTGCCGACGATCCCGTCCCCGCTCCCGTCCCCGACGCGCCCGAAGCTGTCGGCGTCGCCCGTGCACACGGCGTCGCTGGGGCGCACGGCGCTGCCCCCGAAGGAGCGTGAGCCACCGAGCAGCTCCTCCGTGCTCCGGCGGAACTCGCTGGGGGACCTCAAGATCCCGGCGCGGATCAGCCAGGCGCAAGTGAGCCTACGACGCGACTTGACGATGGTGCGCGACTTTGCGTCGAGCGTTGAGCGTGAGTGTCTCGATTGTTTGTGGCTGCTCAATTACTGACGGCGTGTGTAGAGCTCAAACAGCTACAGGCCGCGTACACCACCCTCGTCGGGCAGGTCCGCGAGCTGCTCAACGACCCGCAAGAGTCGCAGTCCCGCCCCGTCTCTCCCAGCTATATCCACCTCCCTAGACCCGTCCTGCGCACGCGCTCGAATACGAACCCCGCCGCGAACAATGCTCCGAGCCGCAATCAGCTCAACGCGGCGTTCCTGAACATCGAGGCCAAGTACCGGCTCTCGTGGGAGTGCGCCGAGCTCCTCATTGACCTCGCTGGTGGCCCCACTCAAGCTCCTGGCTCTGCTCCGCCGACCTCCAGCCAATCTGCCCCCGCCGTACCCACTACGAACGACGGCAGGAAGAGCCGCGAGCGCGCTATCACCCTTGCCGGAGATGAGCCGAAGCCGCTGATCACCTCTGCCTCGCACGGCATGACCTCGCCCCCGCTCGCGAGCCCGCCCTCCCAATGGCGTGCATCCACAGGGCGACACGACCTCAGCCAACGCCAGCTGCTGCTCCTGCGGGAGATGCTCAACAATCCGGACCCATCGGCGACGATGGCGTTTGAGCCGAACATCCCCGAGGAGGACATCAACCGGAACTGGCGCTGGGGCGACGCCATGAACAGCACCATCACGCTCCCCAGCGAGGA
Source organism: Lenzites betulinus (assembly GCA_022264855.1). NCBI lineage: Eukaryota > Fungi > Basidiomycota > Agaricomycetes > Polyporales > Polyporaceae > Lenzites > Lenzites betulinus. The sequence continues at coordinate 48,776 of JABYQU010000080.1, read as the reverse complement.
GTCCGGCGGCGGCCTCGGCGCGCACGTGCAGGGCCGCCCGTACGACACGATGCCGTCCCCTAAGAAGCGGCGGACGAGCCGGCTGGGCATGCGCGGGCTCCGGGACATGCTCAAGTCGCTCAAGAAGTCGTACTCGGAGCAGGGCCCGGGCGTCGCCGCGATGCTCCCGCACGTCACCGCGTCGTCCTCGTCCGTGTCCGCGAGCACGGACTCGTCACTCAACCTGCACTCGCGTCCGCACTCGGTCGCGCAGCGCCGCCGCGCGAAGACGAGCACGGGCCCGGAGTCGATCAAGTCGCGCAAGGAGGCGCACCCGAACTCGCCGTACGGCACGACGCAGTCGATCCCGCACAAATCCTCCCCGCGCCGTCCCTCCCTCGCGTCGATCTTCCGCCTCGGGCAGAGGAGCAAGCCGTCCGGGACCGTGGGTGCCCCGTCCGTGGACGACCTCAGCTCGAACGCCGCTGGTCTGACCAGCAGCGGCTCCGGCCACGCCAGCGGGACGAGCCTCGGAGGCGACCTGGAGGAAGACTGGGACCGCGTCGAGTCCGTCTCTGACCTCGACCACGCCGCGCGCACGCTCGGGCTCCCCTCGGACGGCACAGCGACCGTGCGCGGGAAGAAGGGCAAATCACCCTACCTCTTCCACCCGCGCGAACTCAGCCTCCGCCCCGAGACCCCGCGCCGCGGACCAGACGCCTCGGGCTCGTCCATCTGGAGCCCAGGCGAGTCCCCCAAGAAGCTGTCCGCGATCCCGCCGTCGACGCTCCAGTCCTACCAGCGCTCGATCAAACTCTCCGACGTGCACGAAGCGAGCGAGGGCGAGCCCGGCTCGCACACCGGCCGCGCGCCGTCGCGGAGCAAGCACCGCCAGTCCGCGCCGAGCGCGAGCCCGCGCCGGCCGCCCTCGCGCAGCGGCACGAGCCGCAAGAACCCGACCGGGTCCGTGCGCTCCGCGCCGCCGCAGCCGTGGGGGGGCACGCCGAGCCCCGAGCTGCACGCGGAGGCGCTCCCGGACGTGAAGCTCGCGATGGCGCCGGAGAACATCAAGCCGCTGCTCGAGAACGCACGCGAGGTGCACGCGCGCTGCGTGGACTGCCTCGCGGAGCTCGAGGCGCTCTTCGCGAGCGGCGCGCCGTCGCCCTCGCCCTCGCAGCACGCGCTCGTCGCGTCGCCCCCTGTGCCCCCCGCCGTCCCCGCCTCGGGTCCCGCGCCGTCTGCTTTTGCTGCATAGGCGCAGGAGCAGGCGCCCCTGTCACGACCCCCCGTCTACGCTGCTCGCTACCTTATTGTTTGTTTGCTGCTTCTGCATACGCTTTACGCTATCACGCCTGTCTTGCTATGTATCTAACGTCGTTCCGTCACGCGAGATGTTAATGAATGAACATGTTAATGACAACGGTAACAATGTCCGAGTCCATATGCAGATTCGCCGCCCCTCAAAAGCTACGAAACTTACATAGCTGCCCACGCCATGGACAAGTCGACGCCGTGGGTGTCGCCAGACAGCTCACCGTCTGGTCGCTCCAGCCCAACGCCACGTCCTCGCCCAGCCGATGTCAAGCTCTCCTTTTGGAGTACAGGCAAGAATACAGCGCTCTTACAACTTCCAACCGATGAAGCTCGCATCAGGCACGCTCTCGACTCCCTCCTGTAACTTCGCCAAACGACGCTCAGTGAACCGTCACGCTGGGTATTTGGCATAGTTCTCGTCGAGGAACCTGCACCGTATGTAAGGCGCGAGCAGGCGCCCGACACTCCGACGGAGGCTTGCGGCCGAGGAAGACACGATGTCCTCCAATTGGAAGTACGTCCATAGCAAGATCAGGATCTACTGCGCAATGTGCATATGACGGAGACGGCATGCGGGAATGTCGTGAAAGGTAGGATGAGTAGTACACAGCGATGACGGAAATGCCATGGGAGTGCAAGTCTTCCGCGCTGGGTCTCGCCCACACTGTATCCAACAATGAGATGCACTAAAATGACCTACACGAACACGCGGAAGGCGAACAATTGTTAGAAGAGGGGCATATCTAAGGTAACATACATTGTTCGTTGGAGCCCCCCAGCGTGCAAGAACACGCTCACTGCTTGCTGGCCTCGACAAACCGCCGCTCAGCCTCCTTGAAGTTGATGACGTTCCAAATCGCGGTCAGGTACTGCGCGGTTCGTCAGCGCTACGACTCGAACACGAAGCAAGAAGCAAAAGCGCGACTCACGTCGGCTTTGACGTTGTGGTACTGCAGGTAGAAGGCGTGCTCCCAGATGTCGATACCGATGATGGGGACGTGCGTCAGGAGCGGGTCCTGGTTCGCGGTCGTCACCACCTCGAGCTTCTTCGTGTCGGCGTTGAAGCCGACCCAGCCCCAGCCAGAGCCCTGGATGGACGCCGTCACCGCGTTCACCTTCTTCTTGAACGCTACACATCCGCGTCAGCTACATGTCCCTCCGCTCCCCATGCTGCACCACGCACCGTCGACGCTCCCAAAGTCCGCGACGATCGCGTCCCTGAGCGGGCCCGCGGCGAGCGCGCCGCCGCCCTCGCTCGCGGGCGCGAGGTTCTTCCAGAAGAGCGAGTGGTTGATGTGCCCGCCGCCGTTGAACTTGAGCGCGGGCTGGAGCCGGATCTGGTCCCTGGGCGACGGCGCCTGCGCGTAGGACGCCTCGGCGGCGTTGAGGCCGGTCACGTACGCCTGGTGGTGCTTCTTGTGGTGGAGCTCCATGATCTGGCGCGAGATGTGCGGCTCGAGGGCCTGTGTGCGTGTGTGCTCAGTAGGGTGATGCGTGAGTCGCGGGGGGTACGAGACGTACATCGTAGGAATAGTCGAGCGCAGGAAGGGAGTGCAGGCCGCGGGCAGCGGCGAGGGAGAGGGAGGCGCGAGGGAGAGCGCGGGACGCGGGGCAGGCAGCACGGGCCAGGGTGGTGAGTACGGACATCGTGTATGTGCGCGTCGTCGTCGTCGTCGTCGATGAGGAAAGAGAGGCGGACGGCGAGCGCGTTGTCATATATGCGCTGATGACGTCATCATGCACGCAATCTTGGATAATCTTGGATACTAACTTGGAACTTTCTAGTACTTATAAGTGCGGCGGGTACTGAGTCGGCTGTAATCGGAAGGTCTACAAGGTGTGATTACAAGCAGAATAATCCTTGTAACTTCGTTGCGGACGAGCATTAGTTTTACAGAGTCTGCGCGAAGCTCGTGAGCGGTGCTTTGTTCAGTCAAGTATGCGTCGTCCACGGTTGGGCCATGGCGCGGACTACATAGTCATAGCCGTCTACCACACGAATCGGAGAACGAGCAGCACTCGCAGGACGGTCCGCTCAGTCGGCCGACAGCGTGCACCCCAATCAACCATTCAATAAGTTTCTTCGCGAGCCACTCCGAGTTCGGCGCCAACCCTTTGACATTGATCGTAAGTCCAATATCATTCCATGACGCACACTGGATCTGTAACTTACGTCGCGAAGATGCTCCATCGTAAATGGTGGGCCGATGCCGCGAGCATGTTGCCCCAGCAAATGTCCTAGTCGGAATTAGTCGCGAACGAGGCATGAGGTATTCTCATCCATAAACATACCATATGGACGATCTTTAGGCTGTGGAGGAAGTCTATACCCTGGATTCACGCCAATCAGCCTTGCACCAGTGAACGACAGATATCGGAATTGGACATGCCTCGACCATCTGGAACATAACGTCCAAAACCGAGCGTAGGGAGTCACGCTCCCACACCTCGAACATGTCCACGCGGTGGAGCATGGGCATGAGGAGCAATGGGTGGCCAGTGACGGTCATCTCCGACGGGAGCGTATGGTTGTTCGGACGGCTGATTTCGCCGAGCAAGCGTTCTTGAATGGCGACCTCCTCCGTGTTTGGATCGAGGATTTTGACAACCTGGATTGGGTCCCGATTCCATTCAGTCATGTATACGCAGCCCTGTTTTAGTGTGAGCTGTCTGAGCGAGCCCGCGCGGAACATTATTTCATCGCACTGGCCTAGTCTCGATGCGAGTCCCCGCTGTACGAGCTCTGGGTGTTTCAAAAGGCGTTCCGGGACATCGGGGATACCCAGCTTTCCTTTGGCATCATAAACGTACCACGGAGGGCGTGGACCAACTTCGGAGCACATCGTGTAGAGGGGTGCAAGCGTGCCAGGGGGTGTCCCCAACGGGCCGTCGGAGTCGAACTTCTTACCTCAGGCCGCCAAACGCGGTCACGTGAATGGCGTCCTCCGCTCTTCAAGCTTGGTTTCAACTGTGCTCTCCTCCGAGTCTCTCCATACTACCTCGTCCTACCTTTCGTGCTAACCCCAGTTTCAACCCTCCCTCTGCCTCGAAGTGGTCTATCCAACAACGAACACGATCTCTACGCCTCGCGCTGGAAAGTTTCCGCGTGCCGTGACCTTCTCCGTTGGAAGCTGTGTTATAATCGCCGCTCATGGGACAACCCCTCCCCTCTCTGGAACGTGCTCTGGCAGACGTGAAACTCCCCAGAGACTGTGCCGACTCCCATAGTATGTACCGCTGGGTGCTCGAAGCGGAAGCAAATGCCGAACAAGCGCGTCATGAAGCCAACTTGCAATTGCTCAGTGCCAGGACGCTAGGCTATCTGCTCCTCGACGGCGTCTTCGCCACCGCGCGTAGCACCGTGCTATCCGAACTTGCGGCATGTCACAGCAAAGCGGACGCACTACAGAGCCTCTACGACCTCGGACATTTATACGTCCGTTGCTTGTTGAGCCTATGTAAGCAATCGCCTTCGGTCATCGATCCGGCGGAAAGTAACCGTCAAATGCTGCAGTCAAAAGCCGCAAAGGTCCGTATACCTCGCCGTCCGACCATCCATCAAGACCTTCCTTCGATCAAGTTCTGGAGCGGTACAAAGCTCTCCTTGAGCACACTCCGAGAGATTATTCTACGGCTAGGAAGCAGGTACATGTCCTAGACCAGTTGCATCGTATTCGATCAATAACTGACTTTTTGAGAGGCTCTTCTCCGGGATGGGTTCCGTTGTATGGTAACCCGCGCTGTGAGCGTCCGCCATCCTCAACTGTGGTCCGAATCAGAAGGGCCGTTGCAGGGTTTAGAGTGCTGCCATATCTTTCCGGAGGCCCTCGGTCGCTACAACGTCCAGGATGGTGCCAGCGAGGTGAGCTATCTATGCAGTCACTGCAGTGTATCTGTATGCATGCTGATACTGATCTACTCACGTAGGAACACTCTATCGCAACGGCATGGACGATGTTGGACCGGTTTGGTTGCCACAGCCTTCTAGAGAGACTATCTGGCGTGAACATCCATCGTCTCGATAATATCCTGACGCTTACACAGTCGTTGTATACACTTTTCGACGCCATGGACCTCTGGTTTGAGCCAATCTGCGGCCATGTGAGATAGCTCCGTCAATGTCGTGCAGCTTTGACTGACATCTCTTACCCAGGCAAACCGCTACCGAGTCGAAGTCGGGCTGTCTTACACGCACGCACAACTAGCCATCCCCCACGAAGTACAGTTTACCTCCCACGAAAATCTGCCGCTTCCAAACCCTGAATATCTGACAATTCATGCGGCATGTTGTCGCATCGCGCACATGTCAGGAGCTGCGGAGTATGCTAACAAGGTCGTCTGTGACTTGGAGGACACCAGAGTACTTGCAGAAGATGGCAGTTCTGCGGAGCTCCTCATTTTCTCCCTGGGGCGCCTGGCAACTGTCGTGCCCGGGCCTGTATAGGCATACAACGTGTTCGGATGACTCGCATATGCATGGACTACTGCATCACCAGATAGTTCCAAACACATACAGTTACGCAAGGTATGATCCACCATTCTTTCCCACCCCCTCACCGTCCACCATTTACCATTCGCCGTCCACCATTCGCCGTCTACCGTCTACCGTCTGTCGACCACCGGCACCTTTCACCGTCCACTGATCATTCCAGTCTCCTTCTCCCAGATACGCTGCAATCCACACTCCTTCGCCAATCACTGCACGGCGCTCGAGTTCACGGCAGTAACAAGTCTAGCGAGCCAGGGCGTCCTCTCGCGAACAGCCTTCAAGAACTCTTCGGCGTACTGCAGCATCTCCGCCTCAAGCGCGTAAACATCCGGGCAGCAGATGTATTTACGAGTGTGCATGCGCCGCACAGCCTCACGTATCCACACCCTGCAGGTAAACCGCTGCTCCCGCTGCGCCTCGACTTCCGGAACGGCCATGGGGATCTCCTGCAGGAGGCCGACCAGATCCCGCACCGTCCTGCCGGGGGGCAGGCGCCCTATGACCGCCGCCGCCGCCACGGTCATCGAGGTGCCGAGCACATACGTCGAGTGCGTGAACGACCACACCTTCGTCTTGCCGTCGGGTGCCAGTCCGCACACCAGGTGCATCCTCGTCCCCGCGCTCAGCCTGTCCCGCGTAGCGCCGGGCACGGACACGTACAGCACCCAGTGGAACAGGGGAGGTCTGGGATCGAGGACGTTGAGCGCGAGGATGATCTCGGGATATCGGGGAAGGGGATCGAGCGTGATCGCGTTGTGTGCTGAGTAATGCGACATGTTGAAAGGCGGCGATACTGCGAATGTGCGTGCTGCTTGCCGATGCTGGCGGGGTATCTGCGCGGGACTGGGGCGTAGGCGCGATCGATGCTGACTATCAGTCCTCCTGAAATACCAGGCTCAGGCTTTATGTACGGCATCCAGATATCTCACGCATGGCGAAACAAACCAGCCTGATCGTAACGCCGCTGGTTTTGGAGAAGCGCGTGCACCGGTGCCGCCTGGTCACTTCGCCTGACTCATTCTGTTCGCACAGTATATCGTCTAGCAATTGGTGAGTGCCAGATATTGCTGAGGCTCGACGTCGGGATGACGGGGCCAGCACCCGAGACGTGAACTTGGCAAACCGAAGGCGGTTCATCTGACGCGTCCAGATCGCCTCGGCTGACGGTTCACAGTGAAATCGAGGATGCATACGGACACCAAACGGCCCGGCGACGTGCACGAATACAAGAAAAACAGCATAACCCAATATGCACACATTCTGCGGGGCTAGGAGCTCACGAGGGCGTGCACAGAACTGTACTGCGGCACAAAACAGGGACAATACGAGAACAACAGGGTTCATGACATCCACGCTGCTTCCCCGCCCATGTGGCCTCTTCCACAACCAACGATTGTCACGACCACTCGCGCGGCACTCCGAGGACTCCGCGCAGGCAAGATCTCCTCGAGCGGCGCCGAAATCGGTGTGCGGCGCGCCACCTCCCAAACCCACACACGAATGAACGCCGCGAATACCAGCCGAGGCGTGTCTGAGTGCAGAAAACACCCATTCCACATTCTCGGAGGAATCCAATATTAATCCCCCCTGGCCCTCCTCATACCCCGGCACAGCCGCACAGTCGCCATGTCAAAATGTCCCAGATCTCACCGCGCCACGCTATCCAGGCCGCACCACAACCGTCCTCTCAACCCGCTCTACAATCACATTACTCCAAAACGACGTGCGGTAATATACGTATACATATAGTGGTGGCATCAGATACACGGCAGTATAATAAGCATCCCAACATCCTTTCTTCTAGCACTCACAGCGACAGCGGATCCGGACTCCAGCAAAGGGGTAGGGGGGCGGGGTAATGATGGTGGGAGCAGGGAGCAGGCGCAGGACGCGCGGGTATGTTCACAGCATGGGCATGGACGGAGCGGGCGGGCGGCAAGAAGGATACAAGCGTGGGGCAGGGGCGGGGCGCGGGCGTGGTATGCAAGACGGGGCACAGCGGCTGAGGCTTGAGCTGAGTGTGGAGAGCATCGATGGTCCGAAGCGGGAATCCGGGTAGGGTATGTATGTTGTATGTGGCCAGTCCTCCGTCCATCCATCCATCCATCCCGCGCGACCGCACACCTCGCTCATCCGGGGGCGAGACGGGGACGCGCGCGAAACCCCGAGATATCAGATCACGTTGACGCTTTGCAGATGCGCGCGGAGGATGCCCTCGCGGACTGGACACAGGCCGTACGCAAGGACCAGAGCGCGAGCCGGGGAGATGCGAGCGTTCGATTGGCGCGAGGTTGCAGTGTAAAAGCCAGGCCGAGGGATAGCGCGCGTGCGGTTGAGCGCGGGAAGGTGGACGACGGAAGGCAAATATCGGGCAATCGGTCAGCACGGAGACGCGCAACAAGCAGAGAAACAAAGGGCGTATCGCGCGCGGAAGTAGAAGGGCACAACAGATAGGCCAGGGCCAGAGAATGAGAAAACAGGATGACCAAACGGCCCGCACTCACCTCCGACGAGGATGGCCGCGGTCGAGCGCGTATCCTGTGGCACGACGGAAGCATCAGTCAATCTGGCGTATCACAGCAGCAGCGCCGACACGGCGAAGATGGTCCACGCACAATAACGGACGTTTCGTGCCAGTAAAACGGACGTGGCTTCGGCGAATGGCGTTTCTGCGCGCGCGCACCCAGCGTCCGCAGGTTAGCATAAGCGCCCGTGATCGCGGCAAAAGCAAATGTGCGTGACGTACGTGGTACCCGCGAAACTTATCCCGGAAATCTGCATTGCGCCGCGATGGGTTAGAGCGGCGGGGAGGCAGTGATAGGATGTGAGACACGCACATTTCGTGACGTTCTGGACGTCGTTTGGCTGGTCGCCGTAGCTTGGGACATACTTGACCACCCGGATGCCCGCCGCCAGCGTCGCTTGCAGGATATCCATCTAAGTAGGATGGCAGGGTGATATCAGCAAGATAGAACAGAGCAACGCATCATCCGCGCGCAATGAACGAATCCGCCGCCCCGGGCCGTATGGATAATTGCATCGGGGAGGCCCCGACCGCAAGCGCGGACCGACGTCGCTCGATCGCCCTTCTCGCGCGCGCGCCCGTGCGAGAAGGGACGTCATTGCGCCCCGATCGTGCACGACATGATGCAACCGCTTCCACGGCGTACCACACGCCCGTCGCCGCAGCGTCCGGTGACTCACCTTGTTCAGAAACAGGACGAGCGTCGTTTTCGCCAGGAGCGTGCTCTGGCACACCTCGCGCCACAGCGTGATGGAGTCCTCCTGCGCGCACACACCGCGATCTGTCAGCTCTGGCCGCGCGCGCGATGCACAGGGGTGGGAGACGCACCAGCCGGTTCACCTTCGGGTCTTCCTCGAGCGTGAGGTTGAATGCGAGCGGCGCGAGGAAGATGATCGCCTGCACGTCATCAAAGTAGGGCACCCAGTGTTGCCGCTGGTCCCCGCCACGCCGTCAGCCACCGCAAAGATGATCTGTCAAACGAGCAGCGAAGAAGGGAGACCCACCACACTGCGCGACCCGCCCACATCGTAGATGTACCACTCCGTCCCTGGTAGCGCGCCTGCATGGGAGGGTCAGCGGACGCAGAAGCAGACGCTGCGCTGCGCACGTACCACTCTCCATGGTGAAGTGATGTTCTTCAACACCGAGCGTTCGTACGCGGGCGCGCACAATGTCATCTGCGGATCTATCAGCCCCGTCGGCACTGCGTTCACCCTGTTCCCGCTTACCGTCTGTGGGCTCGTAAGTGATGGCCGCGATGCGCCCCGCGTCGTTGAGGAAGCTGCATGCCACACGTCAGCACGACCACCACGACCGAGCGCATACGAGACCGACGCACAAACCGGGCATGTCCTGCAAGCGCACATTGTGCCGTTTCAGCACCGCTTGCACGACCTTGTCCTCCCAGATCGCGACGATGTCGTCCTTGCACGCGGCGAGCACCGCGCTCGGGTTGTCCTTGTCCTTCGCCTGCCCGTTTCCCGTGCCCGGCCGTGACCCGCCCTTCATCGCGGACACGAGCGGGGGCGGTTGCGGCATCCGCGGGCCGTCGAGCGTGCTCGTGTTCGAGCTGAGCGCCGCGAGCACGCCCTTCCACCCGCTTCCTGCGCGCACACACACGTCGCGGTGCGGTGATGCGGCCGCGTCCGGCAGCAGCTTCCGTGTCAGCTCGTCCTCGATCGGGAGGAGCGCAGAGAGGCGCGTGCGGATCCGGCGGTGATGGTCGTTGAGCGGTGACGTTGAGAAGCGTACACCGGGCGAGGTCGGGGTGCGCCCCGCGACGCCCTTGCCCTTTGCGATGGATGATGCGGTTGTTGTCTGTAGAGAGGATTCCCATTCTTCTTGTAATATTTCAAGCAGGCGTTTGATGCATCTGGGCGGAATGGGTAGGTAAGTATACGGAGTACCTGATTTGCGGGGAGCAGGTTTCGTGGAAGATAGCTTGCATGCGAGCAGTTCGCGTGCAGAGGTTCCTTGGCCTCGCGCGGGCGGGCCAGGCACGGGAGCGTGCACCAGCAGCACGACGGGCCGACCAGCGCATGAGAACATGATAAAGCGGGGAAGGCGGCGATGTCAGGGTCAACACTTCGCGAGCTGCGCGGGGCGGCACCCTGGGTCGGTGCATCACGCACAGGCCCTTCGGTACCTGTTGCTTTGGTTCCAACCCAGGCTCAGAGTGGTCAGACCGGTAGTGAAGTTGACCTGGCGAAGGAGTCCAGACGTGACCCACGCGCCCCCGCCACTAAGATGACGACCCGCGCGGACGCAGATTGATCAGCGCTGACTCACCGTATGAGATTGAGCTGAATGATAGTCTTCCACGCGGCGCGCTCCTTTGCAAAGTGCTGAGGCGAGAACTGAAGCTGGAAGTCTGGGTAGTACGGTCAGAAAGACGTGCGAAGAGGGGGGACGAGCTGGGGACAGACTCTTGAGGGTGGTACTCTTGCCGGACTCTGCTTGGCCTGCGCGGAGTGAGTGTGCGTGTGAAGAGGCAGAGAGGACGAGTGCGCACCGAGGAGGAGAATCTTTATGGCGCGCTTGCGGCGCTCGAAGGCCTTGCGGGCGAGCGCGATCTCGTCGTCGATCTCTTTCGAAACGCGTGCGGCCTCTTCTTGCTGGCGGAGGCGGATGGCGCGCTCCTCCGGGGTCTCGTCGAAGGGCGGCTGGAGGGCCTTGTTGAGAGGGTCATCGGGGTCAGTGTTGTTCCAAAACGTGCGCGATGCCATGCGACCCGCTAAACAAGACAGAGACTGGACGGAGCGGCGGGAGGGGAGGGCAGGAGGGAGGAGGGAGAGAGCAAGAAGTGAGCGCGAGCACAGCTGGGTCTCAAGGCGGTGTGCCATATGGGGTTAGGGTTACCCGCCAGCCGGCATCTTCCGGCCCCCGTATGCCCTGAAGATCCCGGCCTCGCCCCCGTGCACGCCCCTTGTTTGCATCTTGCTCTCAGCCTTGTTCCCCTCATGATCTAGTTCCGGAGTCCTTGTATACAGTTTCCAAGCTAGTTCGCGATGGTTGACTTCCGGGTCTTTTGCACAGCTTACAGAGCCCCGGATGATTGCAAGCGCTAATCCGGATAAGCACTCAAGTCACACTCAACCAGCGCCCCGAGTCACCTGCGCTGCACTTTAGCATCTACCACCACTCACCATCACTTTGCAGAGATGCCAGAAGGTACAGTGCTTACACCAGATGTCCTATACAACATCATGGATGTGCTTTCGGACGATCGCCCTACCGTATACGCTTGCGCGCTCTCCGCCAAGGCTTTCCTGCCTGGCGCGAGAGCCAATCTCTACCGGGATATCAAACTCTCCCGCGACGCCCTGCAGAAGGCGAAACTACTCTCGAGAACCCTCGCCGCGGACCCAGCACTCGGCAGTCTAGTCAGATCCCTCCATATGTCTCGCGTGTACTCCACGCCTGAAACCAGAAAGATATACCTTGCCCTGCCCGATGTCCTCCCGTTCCACTACTTTACGGAGCTCCGCTCTCTCTCTCTGCATCTCCTTGAGATCTTCTACTTCGAAGACATCGTCGCCGTACTCGCCCTTCTCCCACAGCTCAAGTATCTCGAATGCTACATGATCCACTGGCACAGCAACGTGCCCGCCGTCGTCCACACGGCGCCGGGTACAGGCGCTCATGCACAGGACGCAGAACATCCGTCGTTTCCATCCCTCGAGAACATTGCCATTAAGCACGGAACCTGGGCAGCAAACAAGTTTGCTGAACGACTCCTCGCCCGCCAACAGTCCGTCAGCAGCCTGCGAGACATCGACGTCTCCTTCGGACGCGTCGCAGACCTCGCACTCGCCTGGGTGCCCGTCATACGCAAATCGGGCGCGTGCGTCCAATCCGTCTCCATATCGCTCACAAACCGCTCCACGCACCACGCAACCAAGCCGCTCTCACCCGCCGACCGAGCTCTATATCGTGAGCATCCACAACTTCCCGTAAGACCCCCACACTCTCAGCTCACCATCCCCACCCGCATCCAGCCTCAGACTACGCATACGCCCTCGACAACATCGCGCACTGCCCCAGCCTCCGCACGCTCACCCTCAAGTACTTCCCCGGCCGCCAAGTAGAGTACACCTCCCCCGGCATCCTCGAGGCCCTCTGCGACACGCTCGCCCGCGGCCGCACCGCCCCCTGGCCCGCGCTCGAGCACCTCATCATCTTCATGCTAGACCGCGAAGGGCGCGCCGTCGCCCCGCCCCCCGCCGCGTGCACGCGCCTCGCCGCGCTCCTCTCCTCCCGCGCGCGCTTCCCGCGCCTCGTCGCGCTCACCGTGCAGATCCGGCTGGAGGCGCAGAACGGAAACCGGGGCTCGCACGACCCGCAGGTCGTCCGCGAGCGGTGGCGCGCGCTGTTTGGGGAGTACGGGCGCGCGGACTCGGCGGCGATCCAGCTCAATGTCCAGGTGCTGCTTATGCCGCGGCCGCGCACCGGGGTTGGGGCGTGGACGTGAAGCGGTGAGATATGTGCATGTCGCGTGTGTGGATGGCGGTTGGGTGGACTTATGATGAACGGACACGACTACTACCCATACGGCGCTTGGCGGCTCTGCTCTGGAGAATGAAAGTGTCGGCGTACACACCCTGGACTTAGCGTCCGTTGTATAGCTTCGAGATGCCTGCCAGTGCTAACGAACGTTTCCGAGGACTCGCGGATGTTCTGTCGATACTACGTACCAAAGTCATCTTCCAAGCAGTACTGGTACTAACATATGCACATACTAGTAGTTACTGCAGCATAGTCACAAGATTCAGGAAAGTCTGAAAATGGGGATTCCACGAAGACAAACAGCGACAAATAGGCATGAATAGTTGCGCACCCGTGATGGCTTCAAGCTGCCTTAAGTTCCTCCTCGTACTCAACTGTGGAACTCCTTCAAACATTCTACCTAGATCCGCAGAGAGTGAACTCACAGGATTATTGTCGTGGTTCGCCCTGCCACCAAGCCCGAGATCATCTCGCGCTATCTGCTGCTGGTCATCTAGCAGCTAGTACTTAGTAGACGATCGACGGTGCGCAACATGTCGCCATTGTCCTCCGAAGCTGTTCTTCCCGCAGAGCTGGTAGACACCATCCTCGATCTCCTCCACGATGACTGGCGAGCACTCTCGTCCTGCGCACTCGTTCATCCCGAGTGGGCACCCCGCGCCTTCCTCCACCTCGGCCGCGGCGTGACCCTCTACGTCGAGCCCCCGGACCACCCCGACTTGGCTGATTTTTCTCGCATGTTCCACACAGGCTCTCCTCTATGTAACTCAATCCGTGATCTCACAATCCAGGGGCGCGCCGAGCACCAGACGGGCACTCCTCTGCCACTTCTGCCCCTCGTATGGAACAGATTCTCGCTGCCTCGTCTACCCCACATCCGGTCTCTCACCCTCCGTTCCTTTTTCCTGGACCGGGTGCAGAGAAATGATCTACTCCTCGCGAACTGCGACTCTATCGAACATCTCTCTATCGAGGGTGTCGAATTTGACCCCACTCTCTATTACAGTGAGGCAATGGAAGATGTCTCCACCAACGCACTGCTGGCCACATTTCGGGCGCCCCCGCTGCAATTCACCCGCCTGAGAACATTGCGGGCCCATCACTCCTCATTAGACGCATGGCAGAGTCTTATCTTTGCCGAAGGTGAAGGTATTCCGGAAGTGACCACCACGTTACCATCACTCCAGAGCCTCAGCCTCCACCTCATGCCCGGCGTGGGCCACAATCCCGCTACTCCCGCGCGTCAGGACCATCTGTGGCATGAAATGATCTACAACGTACTTCGGTCCTTGGTCGACCTGAGCATCACTGTGACTACGCCCCTGCCTCGTTACGTTGAAGGTAAGTACCACCGGCACCATTCAAGTCTGCTGTCTATACGACGTACATCCCCTACATACCATGACTCATCACTTATCGCCGGATTGCCCCCGTCCAGGGATATCATCTGTAATGATAGCATCCCGCAAACTGCAACGTCTCACCATCCGCCTCTGGGGCGCACAACTCCGCATCTCCGACGACATCTTCTTTCTCAAGATTCTCAGCATGCTTTTCAGCACCATCGCAACCCACAACCGCGCCGCCGTGAACGCCACCGTCGATCCCCCCCTGCTCCAGACTCTCGAGACGTTCACGATCCTCATGCCCTACCGCTCAGCGAACAACGGCACTAACGACTTCGACGTCCCGGCACATTTGTTTAATGGCCTAGGGCAGAAACTAGCGAGCGCGGACGCGTGCCCTGCCCTCTCTGCTGTCCGGGTAGGCGCAGTGTGCTATCCCCCTGAAGGCTCCGGCGAGATGGTCTCGGGATACTTCAAAGCGATACGGGCGCCGCTTGAGGCGCGCGGAGTCGCTGTCGAGGTCAAACTCGGTCTGGGGGAGGACGAGTGGGAGGCATGGGCGGCTGCCCGGTGAGGGCGCAAGCTCAAGACTCGGCGTTACGATGATCACGCCATAAAGACACAGGTAAGTAACAGTGAGCGTCCACCCAAATATCTACCTTATCCGACCCGTCTATCAGTACTCGACACACATGACACACAAAACACCACCCTAAACGCTCCGGTCCCCACTCGCATTGTACCGCACCGACACACGCTCCTCGCTCTCGTCGTCGCGGTGCTTTGCGTCGCGCGCGGACGCATAGTGCGCGGGCGCCTTGAGCTCGATGATGGACGTGCTGTCCGTCTCTGCCACCGTGCGGCCTGGGCGCAGCTGGGTGTGGTTTCAGTGCCGCCGTTCGCGCAGCTCGAGAGAATGCAAGGGATGAGGCAGGAAATAAAATAGAGGAAGCAAATACAGGAAAGGAAGAGGGGGTGGGGGAAGACGCACCTGCGGGTGCACCGCGACCTTCGACGCGTGATTTACGACGAACGTCGCAGTCCTACTACGCCCGAATAGGTGGCGGTCGTTCAAGACGTCATCAGTGTTCGCGACATGCTGGCGTGAATTTAATCTACACCCTCCATTAGCGCGTCAGCTGGTGTGGGGGGAAAGGGCAGTGTGATGGAAGGGCACTCACGCGGCGAGGAGGGTCGTGGCGTACACTACGATCATCGATATGTCTTGCGGTTGGCATCTATTATCGTGGAACAATGTGGCAGAGAGACTCACTCTTCGTGCCTGGGATGCCAAAGCCGATGTAGATGAGGTCTGCAGGGTGGGTGTACGCCTATCAATGTAGCGCAGGTTGCCGGTCAGCCCGAGGCGTCAATCGGAGGGTAGGGGGGCGTACGAATAGCAATGAGAACAGGTTGAGTATCCTGCGCGTCTCCATCAATACCCATGCGTCAGGACACAGTAATGCGTGCTTACCCTGTAATGAGCCCTGTTCCTCCCCCGTCAGCATAAACTCCTCGCAGGAAGCAGGCAACACAACTCACCGGTGTTAACAGAGTATAAGATCAACGTGTCGATCATGTTGTCCGTACTAGTACCCTCGTCAATCAGCCACTCGCGCTCACCAGCAAAAGCGACTTACCACTTGATGCCTGTGCGACTGCGATGCAGCAGAATTATGAGCATACTTGTGAGCAGGATGTCCGCGGCGGTGGCCAACGTCGTTCCGGTCGACACGAGCCAGGTGCGGCTCCGGAACCCCGCAAAGGTGGGGATGATCTCCCTGCAAGCGCGTGAGTATGTTCCCGCGCCGTGCGGTGGAGTTAGTGTGGGACGTACGCTTCTGTTGAGGCCGCTATTGTGTGCAAAGCATTGAGTGGCAATTATACATTTAGGGGCACCGAGTGCTGACCTATGAAGAATCCTGTAGCGAGTGCATAGATCATTAGTCGCTGACTGCACGGGCAATCTATGTGCACGTACCCATCTCTGCAATACACAGCACCCCCTGAAGGGCCAGAGGGAGCGAGTCAGCAAACGCCCGCCCAGTTCAAGGATAGCCACGCACCGCGAATGCAACTAATAGCTTCGAAATCCGACCCCCGAAGAGCCACACACGTCGCGCGAAGAAACTGGCCAAAATCTCAGCACCGACAAGATATGCAAACAGCGTCACCGACACTACCCACCTCTGCGACGAGATCATGAGGACGCCCTGCAGCCCCGCGACAAATTTCAGCCGTTAGCTGACCATCCCGCGGTAGAAAAGCCAGCCAGTCTGGCTCAGTGGCTCACCGATGCGACTGGGAACAGCTGCGGGTGGGAAGACTATGATTAGCAGCCGGGACGTGATGGACCACGCCACTATAGTTGAGATGTACACGTACATTTATCGTCCTGTCAGTGCCATATGCGGGGGGGTCAGCGACTCGTCAAACACTGCCGGAGGCGGAGCGAACTCAGAGGCTGGACGTACCATTCGCCCTTTTGAAGCGCGGGTGGGTTGAAGAAGCTCGTTACTAAATAGTAGTAGCTGACGTTTGGGTTAGCAAAGAGAGTCGGGAAGCTGAAACTAAAGACCCTCGGGCTCGCATACTCACCAGACGTGCATGCTAAGTATAGCGGTAGCAGTCTCCAGGACTCTGTCGCCGCGTCAGCCACGCCGGACGGCAGAGCGCCTCCACCGCCACTTACACGATGAACACTACCTGAAAGACATGAGCAAAACGCCACGAACGACATGAAACCGGGAGCTTACAAGACTCTTCAGCGCACGACGGTCGTCCGGATATGTGCGGTAGTATTGGTGTGCCTGATGAAGAGTCACCCCGTACAATCTACGCAGCCGACCCGCCATGACCCCGTCAGTGCATGCCCTTCCAGCTCAACCGGGGGCTCACCCGCAACATGCAGGCTCACTTACATCAGAGCTACGAACGTGCCAAGCAAGACAGCGCCGAACGTATTATCCAGCGCCGGGACCTTCGGGAGCTCCCCCGCAAGCGGGTTCGGCGGGACCCCAGTAGCGGTTGTGTTCGGCAGGGCGGACATGCTGCGCGGGAGCCTCTGTACTTGCGACCAGAAAGAAGGGAGGAACATGCAGCGACGGGACACACGATTCTGCGAACTGAGACACGGAAATCTGCCATAGTGCGTCAGTTAGCTCGTACATATACCGCACAGTTTGCGCAGCACTGCAGTGCGGGGACGCGCACTCTGCTCCCAGGCCCAGCCACCCACATTGCTCGAAGATGTCATGAGACCGTCGTGAGCGCGCCCGTGTGTCCGACGCGATCCGGGTCAGTGCTTTCAGAAGGAAGAGACTGACAGAATGATTAGATTGCGTCTGGGAGGCGCAAAAGGATAGCGATGTGCCAAAGGGACGGAGTGTTTGAAGGTCCGCTGCGCAATGCGGAAGGCCGAACAGGCAGAGTTTGAACAGTGAGGGGGCTTCCGACCAGTGTCAAATTGTTGAGCCCCCTCTTTGCGGGCTGTAGTGCATCTAGCAAGGTCAGCCAGCGAGCCTTCAAACCACCTCTGCAAGGCACTCGCACCATTTTCTGAGTTTCACAAGTCCTACGCGAGCGGGCCGAAGCTTGTTAGGCGGGAGCCAGGGAGCGACCACAATCAGGAAGCCTCTGCCACAAGCGACGGCATTGCGACCTCGACCTGTGGGCGTCGGACGTCTAGGTTGCTCTCCGCGGACTTGCTTGCGGGCGGGTGTATGTTTCGCGTCCGCGTCATCCTCCACCCAGACGCGGAGATGTTGCATGCGCAGGAGTGCTGCCAAGTCAGCTGAGTCGCTCAGCCTTCAGAGAGATCCAAAAGATATCATCTACAGCCTCCCTCTCGACTTTACAGGTCATTACAAGCTTCTCCGAGAGGCAGGGGTAAGAGAACAAAGGAGAGGGCACACGAGCGGTGCCTCAGCCCGGCGATGGATGAGATGCCGTCACGGGAGCATCCTCCAATTTAGGCACAAAGGCGAATCGGAAGTCGAGATTACCGCCTGAGAGTGCCAAGGGAGCGTCTTCTTGGAGCGGTAAGATATCGGCATACGTTTGTTCACCGCCATCTTCTGGATCTTGCCAAGTGTGGGAGAGGATGGCGTACTGGACCTTGCTTGGCTCGTTCTCCCACACAAACCCGCTCTTCCAGGTGTTCAGGAAGCAATGCATCAATCTGTCGGGCGTCGAGATTGACAGAGCGGTGAGCTGATAATCCTGACTACTCGACTCGGCGCACGCACCTACAATTCCTTAAGGTGCGCAAAAGGGTTTACTGAATACGATGGAACGGGTGATTAGCGGAAAGGACGGATGCAAGACGCAGAAAGCACGACTGAACGCTGCGGCCCAGGTACACCGCGTTTAACTTAAACGACCCCGACTGCAGGATGAAACAACAGCCCAACTTGAAGACAGCCCTATCTTAACGCATACCGGTGCAAGGAACATGCGGCCGGACATGTCCCCTGTCAGTTACTCTTCCCCGAACGCGTCTCCTAGCTTCTATGGGGCCGTCGTGGGACGCACTGTCCATCTGCCTATCATGAGTACATGGTTCTGTGAACCGAGCTAGCAACGTACCTCCGCTCTCATACGCACTCATCCAAGTCCCTTCCGTCACAGATACGGGCGGTGCGCAACAGATAGAAGTTGTATCTCTGGGACAAGTCTGAGAGTGAACGCACAAACGCACGTCAAGCTGTCATGCAAGAACTGCAAAAGGATGCAGCGCGTCGTGGAAGTCCGCTTTGGTGACGCAGCCCGCCCTTGCCGAGTTGATGCTCTGCCCGTATCCAAGATTATCCGGGTGGATGTACAGAAAAGCCATAGGAGCCTTGTGTCGGACGTCGATATCGACGACAGGGAGCAGATATCTCCCTCAGAGTCCCAAATCCGACAGCGTACTAGGCGCTGTCCTGTGCCTGCTAACGGACCCCGGGTGCCAGCGGGTGCCATGAAGATCCCGGCCTCGCCCCCGTGCACGTACCTTGTTTACATCCTGCTCTCTTCGGAGTCTATAGCTACTTACAAGATCCAGGAAAGCCGGAAAAAGGGGATTCCACGAAGACAAACAGCAACAAACAGACTGCATGAGTTAAGTTGCACGGCAAGCATAGGCATTTTGCAGGCCCCCTGACACGCCCATGGAATGACCTCCACAGCTTTGGTGGCATTAAACCTCCTTGACGATGTAATTAAGCTAGCCATTGATCATTCCAATATAATACCTTCAATTATGACCGTCCACGAGGAATATAAGCTTTGTTGTGCTTTGGAAGCACTCTGGGATGTGTGCGGAATCTGACATGTCGCGGGCGCGTCACTGTACAATGAATAATATAGAAATATAGTCTTTCGAGCACAAGGGAAGCGACCAGGAACGGCTCATTTCGATACACGAGGAAGTATCGGTGTCGCGTTGCGTGGAATGTCTTTGTCACGGAACATTGCAAGTCACAAGACATTTCAAAAAAATCGATGAATTCCAGTGGACGTTGAATTTCCTTGGTACTTCAAATGTCAAGAAGATTCCAATCGAACAAAGGAATTACATTTGAAGTACCAAGGAAATTCAACGTCCACTGGAATTCATCGATTTTTTTGAAATGTCTTGTGACTTGCAATGTTCCGTGACAAAGACATTCCACGCAACGCGACACCGATACTTCCTCGTGTATCGAAATGAGCCGTTCCTGGTCGCTTCCCTTGTGCTCGAAAGACTATATTTCTATATTATTCATTGTACAGTGACGCGCCCGCGACATGTCAGATTCCGCACACATCCCAGAGTGCTTCCAAAGCACAACAAAGCTTATATTCCTCGTGGACGGTCATAATTGAAGGTATTATATTGGAATGATCAATGGCTAGCTTAATTACATCGTCAAGGAGGTTTAATGCCACCAAAGCTGTGGAGGTCATTCCATGGGCGTGTCAGGGGGCCTGCAAAATGCCTATGCTTGCCGTGGTTGCGTATCGTAATAATGGCATGTCAAACTTTTTGGTCCCCCTCACTGCACTCTACTGTGGAATCGCTTGCATTCAACCTTTATCCACAAAAAGTGAACTCACTGGCAGAATTATTGCCGTGGTTCGCCTTGATATCGAGCCTAACATCATTTCGCGCTAGCAAACAGCTCGTACTACTGACGGCCGACGGTGCGCGACATCATGTTGCCATTGTTCTCCGAAGCTGTTCTTCCCGCAGAGCTGGTAGACACCATCCTCGATCTCCTCCACGATGACTGGCGAACACTCGCGTCCTGCGCACTCGTCCACCCCGAGTGGGCACCCCGCGCCTTCCTCCACCTCGGCCGCGGCGTGACCCTCTACGTCGAGCGACCGAACCACCCCGATTTGACTGATTTTTCTCGCGTATTCCACACAGGCTCTCCTCTATGTCACGCAATCCGTGATCTCACAATCCAGGGGCGGGCCGAGCACCAGACGGGCATTCGTCCGCCATTTCTGCCCCCCATACCGGAAAGATTCTCGCTGCCTCGTCTACCCCACATCCGCTCTCTCACCCTCCGTTTCTTTTTCCTGGACCGGGTGCAGAGAAACGATCTACTCCTCGCGAACTGCGACTCTATCGAACATCTCTCTATCGAGGGTGTCGAATTTGATCCCACTGTCTATTACGGTGAGGCAATGGAAGATGTCTCCACCGAAGCACTGCTAGATCCATTTTCGGCGCCCCCGCTGCAATTCACCCGCCTGAGAACGTTGCGGGCCCATGACTCCTCATTGGACGCATGGCAGAGTCTTATCTGTGCCAAAAGTGAAGGTACTCCGGAATTGACCACCACCCTACCGTCACTCCAGTGCCTCAGCCTCCACCTCACGCCCGGCGTGGGCAACAATCCTGCTACTCCCGCGCGTCAGGATCACCGGTGGCATGAAACGATCTACAA
The DNA here is from genome assembly GCA_022264855.1 of Lenzites betulinus. NCBI lineage: Eukaryota > Fungi > Basidiomycota > Agaricomycetes > Polyporales > Polyporaceae > Lenzites > Lenzites betulinus. Next base: position 27,698 of record JABYQU010000080.1, on the reverse strand, counting down.
CGTACTTCGGTCCTTGGTCGACCTGAGCATCACTGTGACTACGCATCTCCCTCATTACTTCGAAGGTAAGTACCACCGGCACCATTCAAGTACTTCTGCTGTCTATACGACGTACATCTCCTACCGTGCCATACCGTGACTCATCACTTATCGCCGGTTTGCCCCCATCCAGGGATATCATCTGCAATGATAGCATCCCGCAGCCTGCAACGTCTCACCATCCGCCTCTGGGGCGCACAACTCAGCCTCTCCAGCGATATCATCTTTCTCAAGATTCTCAGCGTGCTTTTCGGCAACACCGCAACCCACAACCGCGCCGCCGTGAACGCCACCGTCGATCCCCCCCTGCTCCAGACTCTCGAGACGTTCACGATCCTGATGCCCTACCGCTCAGCGAACAACGGCACTAACGACTTCGACGTCCTGGCACATTTGTTTAATCGCCTAGGGCGGAGACTAGCGAGCGCGGACGCGTGCCCTGCGCTCTCCGCCGTCCGGGTGGGCGCAGTGTGCTATCCCCCTGAACACTCCCGCGAGATGGTCTCGGGATACTTCGATGCGATTCGGGCGCCGCTTGAGGCGCGCGGGGTCGCTGTCGAGGTCAAACTCGGTCTGGGGGAGGACGAGTGGGAGGCGTGGGCGGCTGCCCGGTGAGGGCGCAATAAATTGGCGGGTCGCGCGGACGGCAGCGACTCCCCCACGTCGTACGGCGATCAGGATAGCAGAGAAGGGGTGACCATATGGCCGCGGCGATGCAACGGGTTGGTGGCGGCTGGTTTGTTAAATGTACGTCGTTTGAGCAGTTACCGTTTCGGTCGAGTGAACGACGAACTGATGTAGGTGTCTTCTCGTACATCTACTAGGTGTATGCAGACTTTGATTCGAGGGTGGTACTGAACGAACCAACCGCAATACCGATGTACTGGGAGACTTCACGGCACCGCTCCTGTGTACTGTATATTTAACAGCGGCTCTTTCTAAACGCTGCGCCTCCGCAGCACTCGGAACATTTGCAGATCTGGGTGCTGAAGGCTGCCAACTGTTGAACGTTGGAGTCCAGTAATGCCAGTGGCAACAGTCTCGTGAACCTGAATGCGTCGGGGCGCGTCTATCAGTATTTTATATAAGTTTCCTTTCAGTCTATCTTCTCGTCGTTGCTCCTCCTTCAACTCTTGCCACATCGTTGTACTCACGATACCGAGGTATGCACGTCCCCCGTTACCTAGCGTTTTTCACAGCCAGCTGATTCTGATGGGGCCATTTCCTATTTGATTCTAGGTACACCATAGAGCTCTTGGGATGTTCATGTGCCCGCGAATCGGAATCCGAGTCTTTCTTACCCGACTCTAGGAACTTGCTCGACAAGATTGTGACCTCGGAACCGAACTCGTCAAACCCCCACAGTTCAAGCTCATCCCCACCCCACCCCCAATTTCCACCAGTCGCCGTTCATACCCCCCAGGTTCTCGTCCCACGACGATTCCATACCACTTCGCTTAAGCATGCTCATATCACCACTCGTGCTCCCCGTGGAGATCACCCACATGATCATCGACTGCTTGGCCAATGACTGGCGCGCCCTCGCCACATGCGCCCAGACCTCTCCCCACTGGACCGCCCGCGCCCGCTCCAACCTGCAAAAACACGAGGTGACCGTCGACCTGCGAAACCCCTCCCCCTTCGACTCGGATGCGCATGACGTCATGCGTACCATCCCCCCAGGCTCGCCGCTCGCAGACATGCTCGTCTATATCTGCGTGCGCGGCGACGTGCCCTGTCTCTCTTACGAGACACCCGCCCAACTCCAGCTGGGCCATCTCCGGAACGTGCTGAGTCTGAGCCTCGCGCAATGTGCGGTGGCGGACGTTGCCCAGCTCCGGGAGTTGTACATTGACTTGCCCGTCTGCGACACTTGCTTGTCTCCCAATTGTACACCACCAATCCAGGTAGGCAGACGGCCACGGCGGTCCACAACGTCCTCCCCCAGGATGCACCCAGCTCCGACGTCGTACATCCCCGGCCCCTTCTCCCATTGAAGGTCCTCCGAGTCCACTTCCACCACACCGGGACGCGTCCTGACGACCCGAGCGACGAGGGCGGGCCGGGACATCCTCTGCGCGGCCTTGCACGGAGCTATGGACGGCGTGCATCCCACATTCGTTCTGGACGCCCTCAGCCTGCACATATTCATGCGGAGCATCCCGCTTTCGAGCCGGGTGTCTGTCCTCGTGAGCCCCCGCGACAGTCTTCACGAGCTCCGACTCACCGTGCGGTGTTCCTTCACTGAGGGTGCGGCGGCCTCTCCCATGCTATCACTCCATACTGAACAGTCACGGCGAACTAAGGCTATCGATCTCATTTACACGTCCATCAGCCTGAATCGTATCCGACAACGTTGGCGCTATGCTATGCTTACTGTTCTCCGACGGCAACCGCCCTGCTGCAGGCTGTACCCCACACAGCTCATTGCCACAAGTCAACTTCTAAATGCTCTCACTCTGAGACACATTTCAGACAAATCACCATATTCGTTGCACTCTCCTGTCCGATCCCGGAGTATGTTTCGTTCATGACAACATCAGGCTTTAGGCTCATATTAATTTATCTTCGCGCAGCGTCCAGCGGTCATGTAATGATAAACATTCAGGCACAAACAAGTCTCGAGCTCGATTTCGCGGAAATTACAGGACTACAACATGTTCTCGCTCCACTCCTTCGGATATCACATCGCAACGTCCTACCTCCCACCTCTCCGTGGGGCGCGTTCTCGCACTTAGAGCGTCACGGGGACACAACCGATGGAGATGAGGCCGCCTAGGAGGAACAGTCAGCTCATTATACCCGGGCAACGGCTGCATATGCTGCGCAAGGAGCCTACCGTGAGAGTTGTCGTCGCAGCAGACAGTGTTCGCAGAGCTACACGAATGAGCTTAGGTCAGCACATGCGCTCACAAACAGCATGTCGATAACTTGGACGCTGTAAACTTACCAGGCATCGCTGCCTCCAACGCCGATGACGGAGATGGGCGAGCAGGTGAGCCCGACGAGGGCGTTCACGTCCTGCACGACGACCCCGAGCGCCGCGAGGACGTCCGCGGCACTCGCGCTGCTTGCGGACGTGACGGTGTTGCAGCACTGGATGGGCGCGGTGCTGCAGGACGACGCGGGCTCGCCGCCGGGGACGGGGGCGGGGGTGGCGGCCGCAAGGAGGGCGAGGGCGGAGAGGGCGAAGAGCTGGGCGAACATGGTGGCGATGGGAGGGCTGGGTTGGTATGTAGGACAACGGTTGGTTGGGGCAAAAGCCGTTGAGAGGCCTTGTCTTTTATACCGCAGACCGTCCGAGGTCACTCACTCACTCGCTCATTCGTGCGGTATGCTGAGGGCGCTAAGGCTGGTGAGCCTTCGAGCCACGATGTATGTCGTCACGCCGCGTTGAGGGTGGGCGTTCCGTAACATGACTGCCGACCCTGGCGGCGTTGCAGCGGTCCCGCAAGCAATATGTGCGGGATGTGTGGAGACTGATGCAACATACGTCAGTATACTTTTACCGAAGAGAGTTGACGGGCTTACCACGCACGTAGGATGTAATTTCCGCGACAGCGTGTCTTAGAGGTGGAGCTAGCCCCAAGCTGCGCCGTTTGTGCGCGAGAGCAGTGGTGAGCGTTCAATATGTGCCAAACGTGGTCTATCGGAGTCCGACTATGTTGGCGTGCAGTCGTTGCATTTGATGCGCGCATACACTATTAGGGTTTATTTGCAGCGGGGGTGCGCCCGTTGGAGTAGTTCAATTTGTAAGCTGGAGTAATGCAAGATCTGGCGTCTATATATCTGCGAGCGCCAAACATAGTGCGCCGTCATATTCGCCGTTTTCCAGCACCGTGCACTCCTGAAACATTATTCTAGCTCTCACTCCTCATCTTGATGCACCCGCAGACACTCTGAAGTACGTTCGGAAATTTTAGCCTCTTGCATATCGCGCCGGCCTAGCAAGTACCAAGCTTACCCCGCTCACATACATGAAGCGCTGGTGGTGCACGCACGCGCAGTGCACGCGCATGCGCCATCCAATGCAAAACCGAGCTCCACTCAATCTAATCGAAACGCGTTGCAAATAAACCCTATTCAGCGATAATGATACGGTCTCCTGCTCATGACGGATCATGTGGGTATGATGGATATAATACAATCGTTGGTCCATGAGACTGCTGACACTGGGGACTACGAACAATGACGAGGCTATGAGACAAGTTCCTAATATGAACATTCAGTACAGTCTACGTTGTGACGAACAGCTCACCTTCAATACACGACCCCAAGACCTCAAGGCCTCACCAGCCTTCCTTTACGCCTCCACAATCCCCACAGTTTCACGCCGCTCAGCCATGCAGGTGTCCGCGGGATCGCTACATTCCTCGTCCCGCCTGATAGACACTGACCTGCCGAGTGCGTCCAGGAAGGACGCCGGGAGAGGCCCATGAGCGTACAGCCTGATACACACATCCTCTTCGTCCACTGCAGTCTGATCTGGTACGTCCGGAGCTGCATTGGACGGTCAGTTAGGCAGTTAAAGAAGAGCACCGGGGCAACACCGCGCTCACCGTATATTATATCGTACACTCCTCTGGCGAATGCAGATGGGTTCGACGCCTTGCGTGGCTCGTCTCGAAAGGACTCGTTCGAGGAGTGCGGCTGCTCAGCGATACCAGCGAGCCACGGCAGCGCGCTGAGCTCCATGCACTCGAACCCCGCCACGTCCCAGTGGACCGTCCCTAGCGCCTGCAGGTGCTCCTGCACGTACGCGACCGTGCGCGGCGGATGCTTATTGCCTTTATAGCTTTCTCGGCGCGTTGGGGGAGAGGGCGTGCGGCGCAGAGAGATGCGCATTTGGATGGCAGTGAACGATGACTCCGCGGTTTCAGGCTGGCTGACGGCACTTGCTCCGTCGTTGCTCACCGGTGCGGTTTGGCGCGTGGGTCCCGGCTGCGATTTGGTTGGAACCTTGCTCTTCCTGGGCCTCTTCCTCGCAAGCTCCGACAAGGCGGGCGCATCTTTGTCCGCTGGTGCGGCTCTCTTGGTAGCTTTCTTGGGTTTAAGCGTCGCTGAGGGCGCAGTCGTCGTAGACATTCGCGCTAAGTTGATCGTTCCTTCTTCAACGGGCTCTACCTTGGTCTTCTTCGCACCCTTCGCCCTCGTCGGGCGTTTCTTCTTCGGCGGAGCTATGTCAAATTCGAAAGACGGACTGAGTGCTCATACCGCCACCAGCATGCGCGCAACATACCTGCGACCGGGCCACTTGTGGTTGAAGTACCACATTCTTCTGTTTTCACAGTCGTGGAAGCTACTCGGCGCTTCGTTTTGACCGCTGACGATTGTGTGGCACGTTTCGTCGCTGGCTTGCTACTCTGCAGCTTTGCTTCCACGGGCTCGCTCTTCACAACGCATACAGCCTTCCGCCGAGCCACTACTATAGCGAGGGGCTCTGGAAGGAGAGACGATCAGAACGTGTTCATGTCTGAGATTCAATGCGGATCTTATAGAAACGCTCACCGTCCTCCTCGTCATCATCGAGCACCAGGACCTCGCCTACACGCCCAGTGGCCGGACACTCAAAATCACCATCCTCAACCTTGACGACGAAGTGAGCATCTGGCATATCCACATTCCCCGCGGCCACCTGCACATCGGACTTTGCCTGAATGTCAACAGCACCGATGCGGTCCTCTGGGAAGCCGTTCACAGGAGCAGAGCTAGGCGTCGCAGCTGTCTGCACAGGCTGCCTGGGCTCAGACGTAGACGGCTTACTGCTTATCCCAGGGGGTGCGGCATGCACCCCCGAGCCAGAGATCGCGCATACATCGACCCCTCCTCCGGGGACGCTAATGGCGGGACAAGTCAGCAGCTCAACATCGACACTAGGCCTCGCGGGCCGCGCCGGTTCCGGTGTGCTTTGTCGGCTCCGTGGCGTGCTTCCCTGGGGCGGGGTGCGCGCGCGGGGCGGGATGTCAGCAGGCGCAGGCGCGGACGAGGCTTGAGCTTGGGTCGCCGGGCGGGGCGGCCTCTGCGGCTGAGGAGTGCATGGCTTGCTCCCCGGGCCGGGCCCAGAGTTGGGAGGTGTGCGCACGCGTGGTGGGATGTCCGCAGGGGGCGGGAGAACTAAAGCTGGAGGGGGAGGCTCGCCTACCACAAGTGACAACTCTTGTGACGCACATCGTTCGAGAGCGTTGACAAGTGAGGCCTGTGCGGATCGTTTCGGCGAGGGGGATGCGACGCTGAAGGGGATCGGGGCAGGCGATGTCGGGGGAGACGAGGCGAGGAGCGCTTCGACCTCGTCTTCCCCTGAAGATAAAGGCGATCCAGCAGGCGAGAAGAACGAAGGTGAGAAGAAAGAATGATCGCGAGGCTTGCGGGATTGCGGCGGGCTGGGCGTGCGAGGAGTTGAAACGGATACACGAGAGGTATTCGGGCTACAGTCGGCAGAGCGACGGAGAGGGTCGAGACAGCCAGGACCAGGTAGAGCGGTTGCAGCCGAGGGAGACACAACAGTGGCGAGTGGAAACCTGGAGGAACCGACCGAGTTGGAGATGGAGCTAGAGACCTCCTCGTTGTCGAGCGCTATCATATTCTGCCCAAGATCAGCAGTGGTGGCATCAGGTACAGCAGGGCGTTGATTATATGCAGTCAAAGCTTCGAGATATAGTTCTTGAGAGAAGCGGACACGACGAGGAGCGTGCGTAACAGGGTATTCAGAAGGAGAGGGTGCGCGAAAAGCAGACTTCAAGCTAGGACGGACGGACGACGGAGTGGTCGAATTTAAGCCATGAAGCTGAAGACCAGAAGAGCCTGCAGATTCAGTAGCTTCGGATCCCTCAGCAAGAACAGATTCAAATATCGCGTGCATAGGAAAGCTACCAGACTGGAGACATGCTGGACAAGCTGGATGAGGGCTCTTGTCGTGAGCGCGAGTGTGCCGGACAGCTTTCTTTGACGTATGTATAGACACCCCGAGCGTGCTACGTTGTTGAGTGCGTACTTCCGGGGGATGGGAGGCCTTGACTTTCTTCTTCGTGGGCTCGAGTATGGAGAGAACGGGAGAGGCAGCCCGCTCTCGTTTGACTGAGATATTGTCTGTCTCTGTCTGGGGACTGGGAACAGAGCCCCGGTCTCCTGTGTCAGAAACACCCTGTGACGTCGGCTGAAGTCCAGACGTCCGCCTAGGCTCTCCCGCGCGTCTTCGCTGGACCCAGTCAACAACGAAAGCGGGGTTGACGTTGTGTGACGTCGCCCAAGAGCGGCAGAAAGCAGTTGTAAGATCATCCGAGGATTTTTCGAGCTGCGCGGTGAGATCTTCGCGGTGTACGCGCGAGAACGGCTGGAACTTGGTCGACAACGGGGAGGTCCGTTGGGTGTCGGGCTGGACATGGTTGTCGGCCAGAGCCTGAGCGGGAGTACGGGGGCCTTCCTGATAAGAATCCTTGCTGTGATTTCTAGGCATATAAGGAGAAACGAAGAGAGGAATATGCCTCAGAGACGGGAGGTCGTTTCTGTGGTGGACGTCGACAATCAAGCTAAGCAAGGTTTCCGTTTTGAGCGGAATAGCGTTTCGAGACCACACCCCCAGACACCCCTGCCGTGCATTTTGCAGCCCCCGTGCACCTCTAAGATGCATGTACTCCAGCTTCAAGTTCTCGCGCGCAAATCGCAACAACTCGAAACTCTTCCTACGCTCCTGCTGGCGAGCGCTGTATGGTGAGCAGTCCCACAATTTGCACACAGAATGGCGTGAACTGAGGCAATGTCCGCGACATAGACGGTCTGCACGGATTGCGGCGGGACGGTTATCGAGTACGATGCCGCCGCGGGCAACGGCTTCTGCGTGAACTGCGGTACGGTCGTCGAAGAGAACACCATCGTCAATGAGGTGCGTAGCATCCGCAGCTCCTTTATTTCTAGCCGAAAGAGACACCTCCGTAGGTAACCTTCGGCGAAACGAGCAATGGGGCGGCGATGGTGCAGGGGACATTCGTCGGCCAAGGTGCAAGTACGTCCTTGCCCCTATCGACGCATTCGCTTGTTCTAATGTGTGCTAGCGCGCGCGCGGATGGGCGGGATGTTCGGGAATAGGGGGAACACGGAGAGCAGAGAGCAGACGATCGCGAACGGTGCGCATCTCTCGACGGTGCGCTGAACGCCCCCTGACCTCCCGCGCAGCGAGCAGGAAGATCCAGCAAGTGGCGAACGCCCTCAAGCTCTCCGAGGTCGTCTCCCTCGCCGCGACGCGCCTGTACACCCTCGCTGTGGAGCACAAATTCACAAAGGGCCGGAAGAGCATGAACGTGGTCGCGGTCTGCCTCTACGTCGCCTGCAGGCAGAAGGAGACCCGCAACTACATGCTCATCGACTTCTCCGACCTCCTCCAGGTAGGCGCGCCCGCTCTCCGCCCGGCCACGCGCTCACTCTCACCAGGTGAACGTCTTCGAGCTCGGGCACACCTACCTCCAGCTCGTGCAGACGCTCAACCTGCGGCTGCCGCTGGTCGACCCCTCGCACTACATCTCGCGCTTCGCCGCGCTGCTCGAGTTCGGGGACGAGACGCACCAGGTCGCGATCGACGCGATACGGCTCGTGCAGCGGTTCGACCGCGACTGGATGACGAAGGGCCGGCGCCCGGCGGGGATCTGCGGCGCGTGTCTCCTGCTCGCGGCGCGCATGAACAACTTTCGGCGGAGCGTGGCGGAGATCGTGCAGGTGGTGAAGATCGCGGACACGACGCTGAAGAAGCGCCTCGACGAGTTCCGGAGGACGCCGAGCGGCGCGCTCACGCTCGCGGACTTTCGCACTGTCTGGCTGGAGGATGAGATGGACCCGCCGGCGTACACGAAGGGCAAGGAGCGGGAGGAGAAGGAGCGGATTCTGCGCGAGAGTGGCGGCGTGCCCCCCGAAGAGACGGGCGCAGGTAAAGGTAAAGGTAAAACAAAAACGAAGGGCAGGAAGAAGAAACGGAAGAGAGGCGAGGAGAGCGAAGAGGACGACGCACTACCCTCACCTCCGCCCGAAGACTCCGAGTTGGCGCACATACAGCCCATAAGCCCTTCGCTTCTCCACCAGGGGATCTTGGCCGGAACGACGGGGCCCCTCCCCCTGTTCCTCCCAGACGACGGAGACGACATCGCATTCACTATGCCTCCACCGACGGCAGATCCTCCTATCGACCCCGCTCTTCTGGAGCCCGAGCCGGAGCTAACACTAGTCAATCCGCCTCCCCAACCCGTGCCGGGTCCGTCGGGCGAACAAGTTCCACTCCAAGAGAAAGCACCCTCGATAGCAGAACGCCCGCCGTCCCCGATTGACGAGACCGTGACTGCTGTAGTCGAGCAAGAAGTGACGGACTTCCTGACGACCGCGCAGAGCACGCTGCTCAACTCCGCGCTCGACGAGGCGGAGCACCGGCGACTCGAGCAGTTCACTGGCGACGACGAGCTGCTCGGGCTCGACGAGGACGAGCTGGACCAGTTCCTGCTCACCGACGACGAGGTCAAGGTGAAGGAACGGGTGTGGGTCGAGATGAACCGCGACTACCTGGAGGCACTCGCAGGTGAGCACCTTTGCTCTGATACTGGCGGAATTTCATGTCGTGGAACTGTATTCACGCCGTTGCTGAATGGTATCGTACAGCGAAAGCGGAGCTGCAAGATACCGAAGATAAGCAGAAAAAGCCGCGCAAGGTTCGTATCCGGCGCAACGCCCGCTTTCTTCTATTTGTCATTGGCTAGCGCCCTATTTGTGGCTATTTTTCTGTTGTGGCGACCCTCTTCAAACTCTCCTCGACGTGGTGTTCGAGCGCGATGACGGCCATCATTCGCATTCCAAACTCATCTATTCTATACAGCGCCGGAAAACAAACAACAAGCCGCGCGATGCGTCGACGCCGCACGGGAGCACCGCAGCGGAGTCCGTGCGCAACCTCATCAAGAAAAACCCAAAGTACAGCAAACGGATCAACTACAACGCGCTCAAGGACCTCTTCACGAACGAGGGCCCCTCGTTCCAGATGCCGCCCGACGGCGACGACGAAGACGGGAAGGACGACGAGGGGCTGTATACGCTCGACGACAAGGAGGATGGGGACGGCCTGCTCATCGTCGAGGAGCCGGGCGGCGGCGGTGTCGGACTGGCGCGCGCGGCGAAGTCGCGCTCGGCAAGCCTGGTGCCTGGGGCTGGTGCTGTTGTGGAGGCCGTCGGGGGCCTGGCGGGGGGCGCGGAGGACGAGGACGCAGAGGGCGAGGAGGATGTGGAGGGGGGCAGCGACAAGGACGATGCGTACGGCGAGTGGGACGCGTACGAGCAAGAAGTGTGATCTATCTTTGGTGTTGGAACCCGATAGTCTTGTATCCGTAGTCTCCAAGCTTTAGTTTTCTTCGTCTAGTCGCGTTCTTTCCTGCTTCCCCTTCCAACAGAGGCGGGTCAGCATCTCGGCGATGCGTCTTTCGGTGGGTACTGAGTAGTGAACGCGGCGGGTTCTGTTCAAAGGCGTCGAGGAAATCAGCCTTCCGTTCCACAGACAAAGTTCAAGCTAATCCTACCGCTGGGCGAGTCCCCATCCGTTTCGGTCGTTATGTAACGAGTGCAAGGTATTGGGAGGTGCGATCAGAACGCTTGCAACCGGACTGGCTGGCGAGTCTATCCTTTCGCGATCATTCTCGCATGACAGCTTGACGCGCATTCGTACGTTCATTCTCAGACTAGTCCCATTTATACAACTTCAATCTGTTGCGCACTGCCCGTATCTTTGACGGAAGGGGCTTCGAGGAGTGTGTATGGGAGCGGAGGTACGTTGCTCGGTTCACATCATGATAACTATTGTTGAACTATGCATGGACAGATGGGTGGGTCCCACGAGGCCCGTAGAAGCTAGGATACAGTCCGCGGCCGACCGCATGTTCCTTGCACCGGTATGTGTCAAGATAGGGTTGTTGTTTCCTCTTGCGGTGGGGTCGTGTGACGAACAGAGTTCGTTGTTTAAGTTATGTATACTGAGTGTTTTTTTTTTCAAAAGGCTGGGCGACTCAGCTGGCTCGACTCCAGGGGCTCGACGAGCCGAACGGCCCTCCAGGGGGCGCGAAACATCGAATCCGCGCGTTCGGCGACTTCAGTTTCAGGGGCGCTTAGGCTGGGCCTCGTCGAATCTTCACTTGTGTTTATTTCGGACTACGACTCGTCGACGTGGTCTTAGCGCCCTGGCTTCCGCCTAACAAGCTTTAGCCTGCTCGCGTAGGACTTGGGGAAACTCAGAAAATGGTGTGAGTGCCTTACAGAGGTGGTTTGAAAGCTCGCCATGAGTTGACCCCGCTAGATGCACTACAGCCAGCGAAGAGAGGGCTCAGCGATTTGATGCTGGTCGGAAGCCCCATCGTCACTGCCTGGGCGGCCTTCCACATTGCGCAGCGTACCTTCAAACCTTCCTTCGGCACATCCACTGGCATATCCTGCTGTTCCTCCAGAACTTAATCTAATCATTCTGTTAGCATCTCACTTCTGAGAGTGTTAACTACGATGGCACGTCGAACACGCAGCCACGCTCACGACGTTCTCATAACATCTTCGGGAAATGTGGACGGCCGGGCATAGGAGCAGAGCGTGACCCTGCGCCAACTGTGCGGTATATGTACCAGCTAACCTACGCACCACGGCGGATCTTCGTGTCTCAGCTCGCAGAATTTTCTGTCCCGCCGCCGCACATTTCTTCTTCCTTTCTATCCGCCAGAACACAAGCTCCAGCGCAGGATGTCCGCCGTGCCGAACGCGACCGCCACCGGGGTCACGGTGCCGCCGAACTCGCTTGCGGGAGGGCTCCCGAAGGTCCCGGCGTTGGATAATACATTCGGCGCTGTATTGCTTGGCACGTATGTAGCTCTGATGTAAGTACGCGTGCATATTGCGGGCGAGCCCCTGGTCGAGCTGGAAGGGCATGCGCTGACGGCTGACGGGGTCATGGCGGGTCGGCTGCGTAGATTGTACGGGGTGACCCTTCATCAGGCACACCGATACTACTGCACATATCCGGATGACGGTCGCGCGCTGAAGAGTCTTGTAAGCTCCGGGTTTCATGTCGCTCGTGGCTTTTGCTCATGTCTTCTAGGTAGCGTTCATCGTGTAAGTGGCGTTGCAGGCGCTCTGCCGTCCGGCGTGGCTGACGCGGCGACAGAGTCCTGGATACTGTTACCTCTGTACTTAGCATGCACATCTGGTGAGTAGGCTAGCCTGAGGGTGTTTGGTTCCGAGACGCGTCTTTTGGCTAACGCAAACGTCAGTTACTACCATTTAGTGACAAGTTACTTCAAGCCACTCGCACTTCACATAGGCGACTGGTATGTCCAGCCTCCGCTCCGGCAATGTTCGACGAGTCGCTGATCATCCCCGTCGTATGGCGCTGACAGGACGCTAAATGTACGTGCACATCTCAATGGTAGGGGTGTGGTCCATCACGTCTGGGCCGCTAATTGTAGCTTTTCCTCCCGTAGCTATTCCCAGTCATATCGGTGAGCTGCTTATAATAGTCTCACTCATTTTTTGGCGCGAAATGGCCTGCTGACGGCTGCAACTTTCCGCGGGATTGCAGGGCATCGTCATGATTTCGTCGCAGAGGTGGGTAGCGTCGGTGGCGCTGTTTGCATATCCTGTCGATGCTGAGATTTCGGCCAGTTTCTTCGCGCGACGCGTGTGGCTCGTCGGGGGCCGGGTTTCGAAGCTATTGGTGTTGTTTTCGGTCCGTGGCTATTCTTGAACTGGGAAAGCATTCGCTGACTCGCTTCCTCTGGCCCTTCAGGCGGTGTTGTGTATTGCAGAGCTGGGTGCGTGCCCATAGACCGCCCGTGTAGTCAGCGACTAATGATCTATGCACTCGTTACAGGGTATTTCATAGGTCAGCACTCGGTGCCCCTAAACATATAATTGTTACTCAATGCTTCGCACACAATAGCGGCCTCGACAGAAGCGTACGTCCCACACTAACTCCACCGCATGGCGCGGGGAAATACTCATGCGCTTGCAGGGAGATCGTTATCACCTTTGAGGGGTTCCGGAGCCACATCTGGCTCGTGTCGACCGGAACGACGTTGGCCACCGCCGTGGACACCCTGCTCACGATTATGCTCATAATTCTGCTGCATCGCAGTCGCACAGGCATCAAGCAGTAAGCCGTTTTTGCTGGTGAGCGCGAGTGGCAGATTGACGGGGGTATTAGTACGGACAACATGATCGACACGTTGATCTTATACTCTGTTAACACCGGTGAGCTGTGCTGCCTGCCTCCTGTGAGGAGTTTTTGTTGACGAGGGAGGAACAGGGCTCATGACAGGGTAAGCACGCATTACGGTGTCCTGATGCAAGGGTATTGACTAGGGCGCGCAGGATACTCAACCTGCTCTCGTTGCTATTCGTACGTCCCCCCGACCTCCCATTCACGTATCCTGCTGACAGGCAACCCGCGCTACATTGATAGGCGTACATCCGCCCTGCAGACCTCATCTACATCGGCTTTGCCATCCCAGGCACAAAGAGTGAGTCTCTCTGCCACGTCGTTCCACGATAGCAGATGCCAACCACAAGACATATCGGTGATTGTAGTGTACGCCACGACCCTCCTCGCCGCGTGAGTGCCCTCCCATCACGCTGCCCTTGCCTCTCACACCAGCTGACGCGCCAATGGGGGTGTAGATTAAATTCACGCCAGCACGCCGAAAACACTCCTGGCGTCTTGCACGACCGCCACCTATTCGGGCGTGGTGGAAATGCGACGCTCATCGTGAATCACGCGTCGAAGGCCGCGGTGCACCCGCAGGTGCGTTTTCCCTCCTCAGCCTCCTCTTCCTTTCCTATATTTCTCTATCTTCTTTCCTATCACTGGCATCCCCTGCATTCTCTCGAACTACACGCGAACGGCGACACTGAAACCACACCCAGCTGCGCCCAGGCCGCACGGTGGAAGAGACGGACAGCACGTCCATCATCGAGCTCAAGGCGCCCGCGCACTCAGACGCGAAGCACCGCTACGAAGAGAGCGAGGATCGCGTGTCGGTGCGGTACAATGCGAGTGGGGACCTGAGCGTGTAGGGTGGTGTTTTGTGTGTTATGTGTATCAAGTACTGACAGACGAGTCGGATGGGATGGATGTTTGGGTGGACGCTCACTGGCACCTACTTGTGTATTTATGGCGTGGTTATCGTAACGAGGTGTCAACTGTATAGGCATATCGACTCGACCTCAGTACCTAGTGCGGTAACTTGTTCCAACGATAATGATGCTCAGTTTATACTGCGGACGATTTCTTGTTGCGTATTGTACGTCGGACTATATGATACACATGTTTCTTCTGCAATTAGGGTGAACCGACCCGTGCAAGTCAAGGACTCGATGTCAGAGGTATGTGAGCAACTTTCACGCGATCGTCACCGTAGAGTTGACCATTTCGACTGTAGGAGTTGCACCAGCCTATCGCAAGGCCATGAAAGATCAATGTTATGACCTTTGCGGCTCTGAGAACAGTTTGCTTACCCCTAACAAATAGAAATGGGCAACCGCGAGCACGAACTGCCCACTGGGCAAGGTCGACGGGATCTGCACGGTATAGTTCTGGAACAAATGTGTGCTGTTCGGCCGCAGCTGAGGGGAGTAATCTCCCGTAAAGAGGGGGTCGCCGAGTAAGCCGCCCGACGCGACGGCATCGCAGGACTCCGGAGACTCGCAGGCCGCAAGTCCGATGGCGACGGATACGTCTTGGGATGGCGAAAGGGAGTCCTAAGAATATGTCCTCATCAGGCGAGTGTGCAGGTCAGGAGAGGGTATGGGACGTACCGCCTTGTCAATGTCGACGACGAATGTATCGCCGGGTGATAGTGTAGCACCGGCGGGAGGGGAGAGTATGGCGACACTTTGGGCAATAGTCGCGCCCATGAGCGAGAGGATAACACAAGCGGTCTTCATTGTACTCTTTAGGACTGTATGATGCCAGAGACAGACAACCTTCAAGTTCGATGTTCTGCTGGTGCGAGTCGGGGGCCAAGTTCGGTGAGCGGTATGATGTGCTTGCAGTGCTGGAGCTTTTATATAGTCTCAGGTGGGGCGCCAAAAGCAGCGGCATCGCAAGCCGACGCCGTCGTATAGACTCGTGTCTGTCAGGATCCACCAGCGGTTAGCCCCTTGTCACTTACCATATAATACTGGACTTCGGTGGAGACGCCGAGGTACTCCACTCAAGTTGCCGAGTTGTTTCTTCGATGCACCGAGAGTCGTCATTCCCATGTGACAAACTCCGGACCCTTGAACAACTCTGCTCTTGCAGAGGCGAAGCGGCGAGGGATTCCTTGTGTGAGTGTTCCCATTTGTTGCACGTTACGTTGAATGATAATGATATCGCACAGGGCTACCGTCCCGAGCAGCGTGCGTGTGTGAGCTCGAGAGGCGGTAGGAGCTCTGCCTGAACCGGCATCGTGTGCCGGAGACATCGAGAGAGCTGCCGTGGAGACTATTGTGGAGGATGGAGCATTCAGCGTACAATGGATAACAGAACTGGAGCGTTGATTTATGTTCTCGTACCGAACTTTGTTGCGAGTCGTCACGAGCCCAGGTCACCGGATTGCGGGACCCTGGCAGTCGTCCCACTTCGCGCCAGGTAGCGCTCCGTCAAGAGCGACGCTTACCGCAGTGTCGCTACGGGGAGGGCTAGATACTAGATAGAGTAGTCTGATGCCCGAATCGTCCGTAACAGAGTCTGTCGCTATCGATTTACCTCTCAACTGTGGCTAAAGCAGACCTTCAATTTAGCGAGACACCGTTGTAAGCTGATCGAATACCTGATGTGTACCTGTTGCGAGCACATGAATCATGAAAAATAAACAAGTCAAGTCGATATCGAGGCTCGAATCTGGCGACAAACTCGATATGGGCAAGGTCAGCGTATATCAGCGTTAACGTTGAGTTCAGACCTTGGACGCGCGCCCTCGAGGCTCGACTAGCTATCGGCTAGCTACCATGTACAGTTGGAGACAGTTGGTTAGGCGCCCCCTTGCTCACGCTGATGCCAGTGCACAGCCTTAGATACTGGGATGGCACGCCTGGCTGCGAATAGTCAGGGCAAGGCGACCACGCGACCCCCAAAAGTCTGGTATGGCCGTTCTTGCGGAGGTAATAGTGGTCACTACGGTTCGGTGAGTCAGATTATATCCAAATTCTGAGAAGACAGAAACAAGATATTCCCAGCAGGCGGTGTCCCTGGGTTTCCGAGTACAACGCTGCATGGCAGCATGTGCGGAAGGCGGATTTGTACAGCCTAAGAGCTTCTATATCTCTGCAACAATCACAAAACAAAGAAGCATCGGTAGCATTGGACAGCACTGATCAGTCAGCACACCTCCGAACCAGGAGGAACTCGAGCCTCGAGGCGTACTTCATGACTCGCCGTAGACATAGCAAGACTTGAGCGAAGCGCACATGGATTTGGGATATATAATACCTGATGTTTGGGGGGACCGGAACTCATTCAAGTGTGCTCCTGTCCTGCGCCGTCGGTGGTTTTCTGTTCAACGACGCATCAGTCTTTCCTACCGTTGCGCTCACCATGTCGACTTCAAGTTCAACTCGAGCTCCGAGAAAGCCTATCAAGCTCAACCCGCTTCCCAAATATCCGGAGATCATCCTCGCCCTTACCCACATCCAGCACAAACCGCGTCACTTCCACTGGCTGATCTTCGTGCCAAACCCTGGCGTCGTGAACCGCCAGACGGCCAGCCCAGGAAAGAAGCTACACGTCACACAACGGGGGTTAATTCACCATGGAAGAATTGAGGAAGTCTGGTGTTACGACTATACCGACTACACGCTCGCTACCTCGTTTTCCTTGGCCACGGCGGTGGTCCTGGGGCATCTGCCTCCCGGCAAGACGGTTGAGGACCTGATTGTGCTTCTCTGGGCGATCCCTATGATGGTACCCAAGGCCGACGAAGCACGGGAGCCGAAGTTCACTTGCAGGGTGTGGGCCCGGGAGGCGGTGCGCCGCATGCATGCCTATGGGTACATCCACTGCCCCAACGTCGATGCGCTCGAGGAGGAGATCTTGCGTTATGGAAGGAATGCTGCACACAAGCATGTCGACGAGTGGTCCGGCCAAGCGAGTCTTGTTCAGGCTGTAAACTCGCACGCCGTCTAGTGATAGCGGACAAGTTGTAAGGATGGGTCCTCAAAGCGCGGCGCGAGTGGTCGTGGCACACGTTATTGGCGAAAGAGGGCCAATGCCGGGTAAACGGCGTGTATGTTGTAACTTCTGTGTTTCTCGTTTTGTTCTCGTTTTGGACTCTCTTTATCTTAGGCACAAGTCCGTGTACGTAGTCGTCAGCCATCGGCGCCAGATATTTGATGAATACTGTCTTGTCTTCTTCTGATAATGGGGCACGTCGACCCCGTTCCGAGTCAGTTTCGTCGAGCGCTACGATAATAAGAGTCCTCATCAGCGAAGTGTCAGGTGTTGGAGGAATATGTACTATAGTAGCGCCTGGAAATCATTATTATGTTCAGCTCACCCATAGTACGTCCCATACGACAGAATATACCTCTCATCTTATAATTATCCGGCGTAAGCCGGGGATACGGACGTCATGATCATGTCTGAAAGAGACTTCACTGGGCGCCGGTGCCGTATGCAATCATCACGGGATGAACGGTGCCATAGGACGGCTCACCTGCAAAACGAACTGTTGTCCCTCTAGAATCTCACGCTCACACGGCTCCCGTTTCTGCAGCTTTACGGCCGCTCTGCGCCCCTCCGTAACAGACCGTGAACACGGAGTGTGCACTCGCCCGCATGACTTCACCGTTGTCCCGCAGAGTGTCGTCATGATTAATATCGGCTAACAATAACTGAATAGTCGTTAACGAGCCTCCACGCCGCGAACGAGTAGAATTCAGGAACGGGGGTACGGACCTTCAAGCGTCGTGACCTCGCAATCGCCGACGCAAACCTCCAGCAATCAGACTTTCATTGCGGCCGTAGGGTCGATATCAAACTTCAGTGGAGAGGGGGCAGCGTGACGCTGGAGCGTGGAAGGTGGAACGGAACGCGATGTGCGTGCTGGAAAGCTGGCCCGGCCGCGAAACCGCCGCTGCCGCATGTTGCTGACGAAGCCCGCTCTAGAACCGAGACGATGTCATATGTGCCCTCATATCAGTACGTTGAGAAGACGCACTTTGAGCTTGTCCAAGCGGTTTATGGGCGCGACCACGGCTAATAACGCCCAGACGCGGCGTCTTGAATCAGCGGAAGAGAGCTGCTTGCACCGTCTATCCAGGCGCAGTCGCGGAACTTCTTGAACTGCCATGTTTGTAGGGAGACAAGCCGGCAAAGATCATGAATGATGCAACACCTGTTTGATATCAGGTGGAGTATGTGACGGTGGTCCGGAGGTTTTCAGCGTTGACCCCGAAACGTCTGGGTGGAGTAACGAAATCATTGCAGGTCTCGGGCAACGATCCCAATATACGCTTGCGACGTCAGCGTGTGCGCATGTGCGCGTTGTGTGCATACCAAGAGAACTTGCAACCTTGAGGCAGCCTGCTGCAGTGACGTTCTACTACTCAGCGCGGCATCTATACGGGGCGAGCGAGGTTGGACGCGTTGTAGAAGCGCGCGAGGAACGAGCGCGCGCCAACAACGCCACGTCTACGTTCCAAGGATGGCGGGCGGCTAGCGAGTCCGCTCCTTTCGCTCGCGCCCGCCATCCCACTAGACAGGCGCTGTCTCGCCTCCAGCCTCCATAGGGCAGACTCTCTTTTATTTGTCTTCTACATCTAAGCTTTACACATAATCTCTTGCTGGGCACAATGGTCGATCTAAGACGATCCGTACAACGTTCCGAGTCTCCGGCGGGCGACCAAGACGCCGAACAGCCCCGTCAGCGAGAGCGCACACCAACCCCTCTCCCAGCAGACCAAGTACCGAACGCCCCGGAAACCGAAGAAGAAGACGAGGATGGAGACCGGAGGGAAGCACCGCCGGACTTCGCGGGCCCCGCCTTCGAAGTCGCTCGCGAAGCCTTGATGGAGGGAGGCATAGTAGACTCGGACGAGCAAGCAGTCGACCACCTGCTGGCGCGCTGGACAGAGAAGTCCCAAACCAGAGTCGGACGAGAGGGAATGGGTGCGAGGAAGGCGGGCGCGCGTCGCGGCAGAGAAGCGAAACGGGTGAGAGTCCCCTCCCCAGCATCTTCGACGTTGTCCGCGACATCCCTCCCAAAGAAGCCCGCTCCGGCCAAGGCCAAAGCACGCACCCTGCCTCCCATTCCGCGAGGAAAGCCCCCGCCCGAGGAGTTCTTGAAACCCGTCGCGGAGTTCGCACTCTCGCGGTTAAGGGACAAGAAATACGTCGAACTGTTCTACTTCACCGAGGAAGGGATGCGCCTAGCAGCGGGAGACAACACTCCGTCGCAAGACGATGCTCTAACCGTCGCCAACCGAGACGCGACCATAGTCCTCACCACCGCCCCGCGCCCGCCCAAAGGAGTGAAAGGCGACGACATGTTAACCTGGGACCAGGTGTCCAAAGCACGCACGCTGCTCCTCCTTCATGCCAAGAATGAGGGGTGGGAGGAGGAACACTTAGAGGTGCTCGCGTTCTTCTTCTTCTCCATAGACGCACATCCCATCCGCAGCGAGCCGCGCGGGAACGAGACCGCCGTGCGTTATCAAGCTCTCTATCGGAGAGAATGGCACAACGCAATGACAAGAGAGGAACCGTTCGACCTTGCCGTGATCAATGAAGCAGCGATGCTGAGGATACAAACGCAACTCTTATCCGAGCAAACGATGCGTGCGCTGCAGGTGGTACGTGCGAATCGCGACAGAACCTGGTCGAGGTCTTAACGAACTGACAAACTTGCCCCGCATGTGCCGGTCTGTACACCCGCATGCCCGCCTCGAACTCCGCGTCCCCCGCGTTCCCCTCGTGTTCCCCCGCGTTCCCCCGCGTTCCCCCGCGTTCCCATCGCGTGCCCCCGCGTTCCCCTCCTCTCGCGTTCCCCTCCTCTCGCGTTCCCCTTTCCCGTGTTCCCTTCCGTGCCCTCGCGCCCCCGTGTGTCTCCATCCCACCCCACTTCACCCCGCCAGCTTGAAAGGGAACGCGACCACGGGCGGACCTCTCACAAGAGGCGACCCAGCAGCCCGATCGACGAGTCGCCTTACAAGAGGTCGCGCAACAGATATGCGTCACCACCATTCCCGCCGAGTCGCTCAGACCACCGAAGAGCCGAAAAAGGCGCACCGTTTTTTCGCGAAGGCGCAGGCTCTTCCGCCCAAGTCATCTGCGCCATTTGCCTGGGCAAGCACCCGATCTCGGAAGTCGCATCCTGCAACAGGTCCAAGCTCTGGAACGGTCAGCCAGCGTTCAGCACGCGCATCGGGAAGCGAATTCAATCGCGGGACGGAGCCCCGCTATGCATCGGATGGCAACGACCAGCAGGGTGCTCATCCAGGGATCACCCAGAGCGACATGCGTGCTCGGGTTGCGGAGGAACGCGGCATGGCGCCTGCGATTGTCCTCTCACACAGGAGAACTAATCCGCTCACCCCTCTTTGCGCCGACGGCTGGGACGTTTCGTTACGCAGCACAGGCCTCGACGCCAGATACCCGTCTCTCGTCTCATTCATTCGCAACGGTTTTGTGTCCGGTATTCCAGAAATACGTCAATCTTTCATCCCTCCTAATAGCCCTAGCATCGCGTTTCCACCCGGGGAGTTTGACCGCATCATCCGACACGAATTCGAGTCCGGCCGATACATCGGACCTTTCCCGCGTGCAGAGCTGGAGCGTTTACTTGGACCATTTCAAACTTCCCCACTCTCTCTTACCCCAAAACCACACAAACCCCACGTTTTCCGGCTCGTACAGAATTTCTCATTCCCTTATCGTCAGTCCCTCAACATCTCATCCATTAATTCTCATATCATTTCATCTAATTACCCCTGCACATGGGGGACGTTCGACACCTTTTGCCTGCTCTGTTGGAGGCTCCCGCCCGGTTCTCAGGGGGCTGTCCGCGACGTCGCCGAAGCCTATCGCATCATCCCCCTCGCCCCCTCGCAATGGCCAGGCACCGTGGTACGACTGGGCGAAGACTCGTTTGCAGTCGACTTGAGCGCGTCCTTCGGCGTCGGATCGCACGCGGGAGTTTACGGAAACCTGGCGGACGCATGCCAGCTGCTGTTGTAGCGATGATGCATCAGAGACCGTACAGCGCCCAGGCACCGTGATGCACCAAAGACCGTATATTTAAGCGCCCAAAAAGCGCCCGTCTGAGATTCAATTAACATGTCTTAATTAGGCAGGAGGCCCCGGCAAGGCCAGCAGGGCCTGTTATCAGCTTTGATAACAGGCGCTTTTTATCACTCCTTCCAAAAATGGTATGTACTAGTATCTCTTATCTCCTCAGCGCTTTTTTGATCATATCTGTGTATCTATCTAATCTCTAGGGCGCTTTTTTGGCCATTTCCGGCCTCCTCCTTGGCTAATGGGACCCTAGGTATGCCCCCCTCCCTTGCTCTATCTTGCTCATTTCTCACCCGTTTTGCTTCGTTCTTTTTGCATTAGGTGGCGTTTTCAAATGCGATCAAAACGCGCCCCTACCGAAGGCATACGGTGAGCTACAAATAAATTCGAAAAAAACGCGCAGATTGGGCGCTTCCTGGACAAATTGGCCTACCGCAGGACCAGTTTGCGTCGCACCGCGGTCGCGCTGGGCTCGTTCGAAAGCGATTATCCATCGCTTTCGAACGAGCCTAGCGCGACACGAATCGAACGAGAACTCGCTGAGATGTTGTCCTACCAATGGGCAGAAGGACATCCTGAAATATCTTCACCAGTTCTCACTCGTTTCCCTTCGTGTTTCTTCACTATTGTACCCACTGATGTCTTCGAAATAGGTGTACAATTCGTTCCGTGTAAAAACGAGGTCACATTGCCCCAGGAGGCGTCCAGTGCTCGTTCACTGGGCACCTCCACAAGCAATTGCATCGCCAGTTTTGCCCCGAGCGCGGCGCAAAGTACACCGTTGGAAAGCGGTGTGCAGCCGCTCTCCGGCGATGTACTTTGCGTTGCAGTACGAGCATTGGCTGTCTCAGTACGCTATTTTTACTTGTCCGCCTTTTCTTCGCTTATTACACTCTCAATAATGCTTCAATGCGCGCGAAAACTGGTACATACGTGTCGTCCATATATACGAAGATGTGTACCAATTTACAAGGGAAACGGACGTCTTATGCTATAGTTACTTGTATTATACCCTCAGGACATCAGGGAAACCTGGAGTTGCAATATTGTACTACCGCCGCAATATAGTCAGTATTGCCCCATTGCCACCCCCCTATCCACATAGGTTCGGTGGCAGCTTTGTAGCACCCCATAGCACACTATAAATTGCTATAGCTCTCACACAAAAGCTCTCAACCCACCTTCCATGCACACGAGAATGGTCTGATAGTGACCGGTATAAAACAATACTGATTGGTGGATACATATATACATGGTAACGAGTACAATACATGGCATAGCAGGGCCGCGGGGATTTAGCTTGAGTTTCAAGCACAAGTAACCATAGCCCAAACTCGGATAGACATAAGCGGGGATGAGAGAGATGTATGTAGGTGCAGAGAGAGACAGGGAATGGGCGAGGGGGCGAGACAGGCACAAAGAGGCAGGCACAAAGAGGCGGGCACAAAGAGGTGGGCACAAAGAGGCGGGCGCGAAGAGGCGGGGAGACAGACGGGACTCAGAGCAGAGACACAGCAGTAGGGAAACGGAGGCACAAGACAGCGGGAACTTACCAGTATAAGTGAAACAGTACCAGCAGACAAGCGATAAGCAAGCACAGACCAGCGAGTGTGCAGCAGGCAGGGTAGATCTTCCATAGACAGCGAGCAAGTAGGCAGATAGAAAGGTGCCACTGCCGATGCGGAGCGGCCAGGCGAGCAGCCGAAGCTGGCACGAGATAGGATAGTCTGTTACTCACCTTGAATGTTAAACATGAAAGCCCCATATCTCTAAGGTTCTCCGGGTCTGGTCTTTGTATGTCTGGCACAGAACGATCAGCCAGTCATAGTGTTTGGAAGTCGAGAATTGAGACAAGCCCTAGCGGGAAGACTACAAGACCAAGCCGGTAAACCCTGAAGCCGGTAGACAATAGACTGGAGTGCAAGCCCAGATAGCATGAGTTCGGAAATGTGACAGCAGGGCAGCGAGCACAGTTGAACGTTGAACGTTGAGAGCGTTGACGTGGCAGAGAGCAAGCCGGACAAGCGCCCATCAAGGCCGCCGTTTTCGCTTTACCAAGTACGAGGCGCCGGTGAGTTAAATAAGCGCTCAAAAGATAAGACTTGCACCGATGAGTTCGAGTAACTTCAACGTAGCTCGGGCCACTGTCCCGCGTTCTCCTCGACATAATATCATATACAGAGGCCCAGGCAACACAAAGGGATCACTAAATGATGATTATTAGGCTCCATGAATTTTATGGGACAATAAAACACCGGTGTATCCGATGCAGTACAATAAAATGCTACATATAATTTGAATACTATGTCGTGCTACGTACACTACACCGTGCTATATATTCTTGCTGGGTGCAACAGCCTGGCGAAGGGTTTCCTGATGGAGGGTAAATAGGCGCCCGTGGAGCGTCTTAAGACGGTGTGGGCGGCTATGGGCCGTTTTGCAGCCACAGCATGCCAAAACCTGAAGCACTGCAAGCCTTTAACTATAGCTATGCCTTAATACATATCTCAGCCATTACTCATCCTATCAGTATGATATTAGGCTTGTTACAAAGCTATAGACTGTGCCAATCTACCTGTATACATCTGGTAATATATATATTTGTACAGACTGTCTAAATGGTAAAATATGGGCGACATTTTGCTGTTTCAGGGGTTTCAAGCAGTATCTAAGCACTGTATTATGTTCTATATACTGTACAGACCTTGAAACACCCTCAGGGGATTCTAATACACTGTATAAGCATTATCTGTGGGGCTGTAATACTCTACTACCTGCTGTGGAAGAAGTGGAGAGTAAGTCTAAATGTGAGGAGAGGGCAGGGGGAGAACATCAACTTGTAACACACAGGGTGGTCGCCTTGCCACGCAAAAAATACTGTCGGAAAGCTGCGTTCAGCCGCTTTCCGACGGCATGTTTTGCGCGGGAATCGGGCGCAAACTGGAGGAGGTATTGCACAAGGAAGCGCCCAGTAGGTGAACACTGGACGCTTCCCTGGGCAGCCCTATGTTTGTTTCGCGCAAGACGAATGGTATATCTAATTAGCAGCTGTTGGCAGGTATAATCGTCAGCAAACACCAAGCAAAACGAACCAGAGCTGAGGGAGATATTGCAAGATATCCTCCTGCCCATTGGCAGGAGGACGTCTCGACGGGTTCTTGTCCGATTCGCGTCGCGCTAGGCTCGTTCGAAAGCGGTTATTAATCGCTTTCTAACGAGCCCAGCGCGACCGCGGTGCGACGCGAACTGGTCCGGCGGTGGGCCGATTTGTCCCGGAAGCGCCCAATCTGCGCGTTTTTTCGAAACATTTTGTAGCTCACTATACGGCGCGAAAAGTAGCGCATTTTGATCGCGTCTAAAAACGCTACCTAATGCAAAAACAACGAAGTGAAACGGGTAAGAAATGAGCGGGCTAGAGCAAGGGAGGGTGACACACCTGGGGTCCTATTAGCCGAGGAGGAGTGTGGCAGCCGAGGAGGCCGGAAATAGCCAAAAAAGCGCCCTACAGATTAGATAGATACACAGATATGATCAAATAAGCGCCGAGGAGATAAGAGATATCAGTACTTACCATTTTGGGAAGGTGCACCAAAAAGCGCCTGTTATCAGTAGTGATAATAGGGCCTGTTGGGCTTGCCGGGGTCAACTGCCTTATTGGGAAGGTTATATTGTAACTCAGATGGGCGCTTTTTGGGCGCTTAAATATACGGTCTTTGGTGCATAACGGTGCCTGGGCGCTGTCCGGTCTCTGATGCATCAATGTTACAGCAGGAGGTGCGCATGCGCCGACATCATGCGAGCCGAAGGGATCGGGCCCATCGCCAAATGGGTGGACGACAAAGTATTTCTACGAATACGGCGCGAACATCTGGCCGACTACAATCGCCGTCGGGCCCTTTGGCGCGAGCAAATCGCTCGTCAAGGCGGAGTCAAGCACGACGGGGGCCGACTGTGGTTCAACGGCGGCGTCCTACAAGATGGGCGAGTCGACGAATTCGTCGAGAACATGGAGTTTCCTCTGCAAGACTTATCCCACCGATCTCGACGGTCTACCGCGGACGCCGAATTCGCTTACGCAATGGCCGACATCGACCGGATTTCTGAACGCCTGGGCATACCTTGGCAGCGAGAAAAAGACCAGCCGTTCGCGACGTCTTTCCCGTTCACCGGATTCGTGTGGAATTTGGAGGGACGGCGCACTGTCTCGATCACGAGAGAGAAGGCAGCTAAGTACATTCGCGCCATCGACGAGTGGGCCGCGAAGCGCACTCATACGCTCCGCGAGACACAGAAGCTCCATGGGAAGCTTTGGCACGCGTCCTTGGTCATACCCGACGGGCGAGCATACCTCACCAACGTGGAGGCCATGCTGGGCATCTTCAACGATCGTCCTTTCCTTCCTCGCACACCACCTGCCCAAACCCCCGCCGACCTCGTCTGGTGGCGTCACGCCCTCAGCCAACCCAAGATCGAACGCCCTATCCCCGGGCCATGCGTCGTACGGGACCCCGGCGCGTTTTCCGACGCCAGCTCAGGTGTGGGGATCGCGGTGGTTATCAGAGGGAGGTGGCGCGCATGGCGACTCATACCCGGGTGGAAGGGCGAGGGGAGAGACATCGGGTGGGCGGAAGCCGTCGGATTCGAGCTCGCCGTCCTCGCGGTTCTATCCCTACTCCCGGACATCCGCGACTTCAAGGTCTTCGGCGATAACCGCGGAGTCGTTGAAGGCTGGTGGCGAGGACGAAGCAGGAATCGCCCAACCAACGAAGTCTTCAAGAGGATCACGAGAACGTTGGGGCAACATGGGGCACGAGCGCACTCGAGATATGTCGAGAGTGCCCGGAACCCTGCAGACGACCCGTCTAGGGGAAGGTATCCGCCGACCAGCCTCCTCCTTCCCCCCATACCTGTTCATCCGTCCGTCCAGCGCTTCGTTGTTGACTTCGATTCCCCAGCATCGCCCACAGAGAGAGCGAGACGAGGGAAAGGCGGCGGGCACGAGCCTACACCCAAAGACACTCGGTCGAGAACATCAGCAAAATACAAGTGTTTCTCCTATTTCCTGGAAATTTCCTAGAGCTTCCCGGGGCTTCTGGAGCCCTTCAAAATTGCTCTTAAAATGGTTTTTGGATGGCTTTTTACACCTCCAGGAACTCCAGATGCCCAGACGAGTCTGTTTCTGGCTGTCTGGAGCTCCTGGAGAGCTGGAGGTGCCTCTCCAGAAGCTTCCAGACACCCAGTAAATATTTTATTTTGCTGATGAACCGAAGGCGCAAGGCGCGAAGCTGCCAACGGGAGATTCGAAGAGTGCGAGCTCGAGTGGAAAACCTCGTTCTGGAACGAAGAGGCGGACGCGTTTTAACGTGCCACTACCCGACACGCGCGCTGCTCAACAAAGTCGTCCCAAGCCTTACGCTGTCGATTTGCAACCCAAGCCGTCAATGCTACGACCGCACTGCCTAGCATCCGAGCGTCTGACGGAGTGGAAACCCGTCGGGTCGCGTCGTGGATCCCATCCCGCACAAGACGCAGCGTTCTCAGACGACGAACTCAGGCGAATAACGACAGTAACTTCGTTCTCTTGGCTGGGGCCCACGCTAGCTACCTACGGCACGGGCCTGTTGGTCTTCCACGTATTTTGCGACACTCACGACATCCCCGACGAGCAGCGCGCCCCGGCATCTGAGCTCTTGATTCTGGCGTTCATAGCGTCGTTAGCCGGATCGTACAGCGCAAGCGCTATAAACAACTACGTAGCCGGAGTACGAGCATGGCACGTTCTTCACGGTGTTCCGTGGTCGATCGACAGCCTTGCTTATCGCGCAGCGCTGGCGGGCGCGGGCGCGTTAGCCCCGAGTTCGTCGAAGCGCGGCCAGCGATCCCCGGTCACAACGGACCTACTGTGCTCCTTACGCCAGCATCTGGATCTGAACGCCCCCCTGGACGCGGCCGTTTGGGCGTGCGCATGCGTGTCTTTCTTCTCGCTCGCGCGTCTCGGAGAGCTAACCGTTAAAACCCTGAAGTCTTTCCATGTCTCTCGCCACCCCACGAGGCAGTCCGTGCGCATCGAAGAACATCGCGACGGAAGTGTCGTCCGGGTCGTCCGCATTCCCCGGTAAAAAACGGCGAAGACGGGCGAAGACATTTCCTTCGCACGGCAAGAGGAGCTCTCTTGTGACCCATGGACCGCTCTGGACAACCATCTGCGCGTAAACAACATCCCCGGGTCGCAACACCTCTTCGCGTACCGTCGACCCACAGGAACCGCCATCCCGCTGACGCGCACCGCGATGTTGAAGCGATTGCAAGTTGCGCTAGGTGCGATACAAGACTCCAAGATATCAGGTCACAGTTTCCGGATCGGAGGAACGCTGGAATACCTGCTAAGAGG